>APFE030838140.1:229493-260404 GCA_000404065.3 Pinus taeda | reverse complement strand
ATAACTCCCTCAGAAGAGCCAACTACGGGTCATCCTATTTATGTAACGTTTTATGAAATTTTAATATGAAGCTCAAAGAGAAATTTATGACTATTTTCCCCAGGTCACATTATTGAGATATAATTCGTGAGCCTGTAAAAACCCTAACTTCCTTGGATCCTATATCTGAAAATATAGCGATAAAATATTTGAAATTCGGACCCAAGGTTCAGCGTGATTTCAGATCAAATGGATTTTAATTTTAGATTATGAAATGTCGTAGAAAAATGTTATAGCGAAAATTCCACGATGACCCGTTTGGAGCAACGAAACCCTAGAGTCCAAAGCTCTGATACCAAATGTTATGTAACCAGCTCATACAATAGAAGAAAAGATATATCAACAACTTTAAAATCAACCTCTTCGAGGGGGAAACCTCCTTTACATTACACAAATGAACAATTATTGTATGATACAAGTGACAAGACCTCCTTTCTATATAGGAGTCTAAGGGGTCCCAATACAATCAGAGCCTATATAACAATAATATTGTAGGGGCACAACAATAACAATAGTGGGCTTCTATGGGGCACAATAATAACAGCATGGGGACTATATTGGCACAATAATACAATAAGGGTGTTTCACTAATAACAATAAGGGGTTAGACTAGTAGTATAGGAACCTAGTAGTCCTACTATGTAAAACCAAAGTGATGTGTTTGAGTAAGCCAAGCTAAAGAAATGGGGTTCTTCTTATCAACATCTATGGTAACTTGGAGACATCAATGGGACCCATGAGCTTGGGATGACACACTCACAAGGGGTGACTGCACTCTCAATAAAGAACAGGTAGATACTTTGAGGTTCCACAAGTGAATCGCCAATTGTTGTAGCCATTACAAACACACAAAAATTTTACCGACTTCAAAATTTTGGAGCCCCCCTCTTCTCTGATATTTTTACCTTCATCTGCATTGTATTAAGGTTTCACACTCATCAAACCAAGACAGGTTTCGTATGAAACTTGAGAGATTTTCAATTTACAAGTTGCAGTTTAACTTTCTCCCCAAACCTGCAAGTCGCATCTAGAATCCTTATCCTCAACTTAAAAGATGTGACTTGTGACCCCTGTCAAACACACCTCATTTTACCTAGATCGTTTGGTCGCATAATTTCTTGTTGCACAAATATTAATTTCATAATTCCCACAACTCCGCAACCTTGTGACCTCGTGACCTGTACCACTAACTAAACTCAAGTTGTAAAGTCATATAGTGACATTGTTGTCAACCTTCTTTCTTGTGACCTCGTAAATACATTAAATCAATTGGTTGCATGGTTTTGAGGTCGCGATTTAATAAAGGTTATAATATACGACCTCGAGCTCCGCATGTGTGACCTTTCCTATATATACACCCTTGCTTCATTTTTCACTAATCAGCTTGTTGGAGTGCTCAAAGCAGATAGGTTTTTGAGACTAGGCAGACGCACAGCTTTTTTCTCCAAGTTAGTGACTCTTCACCTGGCCTATAATCATTAAGTATTCCATGTGTCTCTTTGACTCTTCATATTCTATGGAAAATATATTTTATCCACCTTAACATGCCATTTAAAATATTACCTTTCCCTAAACCCTCCAAACCTCCATTCAATTTCTCAGTTATGTGTTTTAGCTCCTCATTCCTCGTTTAGATAATATAAACTCATTCCTTGATTTTCCCTTGATCATTTGTTCTCGCATGAATTCATAGCAAATCTTGGAACCCTCCTTTTCCTCCTTAGCAATTACTTAATTCGCTCCAACAGCTGATAGAAGCTTGGTCATGCTCGTAAACATCGTGATAATCTCCATCCTACGACTTGGTGACCTAGTTTTCCCACCGATTGATCAACCCTAGACTTATCTCTTCCCTAAGACCATAAGGTCACTAGATCGTAGAGTCGTACCATGAGTCTATCTATAATGATGCAACCTTGCGACCCTACTACTTCACAACCTTCTATGCTTGGGACCTTTTAATATTTCAAAATTATGACCTAATGACCTTCAGCCTCTTCATATTGTTAGGTCGCAAAGTCACCATTTTAATCTTCTATTGATTAGCGACCCCTTGAACTTGCGACCCTATCACCGACCCTTAAGCTAGTTCCTGAATCAAGTATTTTTCCTATGCCCAGCACTTATGAAATTTGGTTGACAATTGTTGCTCTTGATAGTATTATTTATGTCATCATTTTCATCTTGGGATTGTATGTTTGAAATTCTAGGTGACATTTATCTGGATTGGATTTTAATATCGTCTTTATTTGGACATATGGTGCCTCCAATGGTCAAAAATTCTCACAAAAGTACAGAGATCAATGTCCAATAAATTCTCGAAGGTTTACCACCACCGCCAATCTACAAGGATACAACATATAATATCAATAATACCACCAAGCTCTCGTGGTACGACATCTATTCAGAATTCTCAAAAGGAGATATCTCTAAGACCATGAGGACTTCAAAGTTTATATCAACATCAAGAGTTCATGGCTCCATAAAGTGCTTGCACATCCTCCAGTGTTCCCATGTGCAGATATCATTGAATGGATACTACAGAACACCGATAAAGATCGTTGGGTTAAAGTAGGCACATATGTGAAGCCTTCGCTTCGTCCACTACTACTGATATTTCTGCCTAATATAAGCTACCAACGTGATAATATTCCTTCAACACCAAGTGGCTATAACATTTATAGATGTAAACCAAAGATATTCTAAAGTCGTGGTGGTAAAAACCCTCCAACTTTTGGGTCAAGGCAAATAAGGTATATAGAACGGAATGCCTTAGGAAACTCTATCATCTTTTGGTAGCAATGATGAATTGATTATATGGAAAGGCATACATTGACACTTTCCTGGTAACATGGGTCTCTATCATGTACATAGTAGCTACTAGAGGAACTATTTTCAACTAGGCAAGAATTTTGGCATCAACTCTGAATTCAAATATACAAGCAGCAAAGAACCATGAAAAATATCAATTGTCGAAGTTTTATATGGCATAATACCTCTTGGATGTAGCATGTTTAAATGTTCATTTGAGGGATGGATTTATGTTTGAACCCTAGAGGTACCAGAGCTCGTGCACATTCATTATAAAATCTTTTGGGATCCAAGCTACAAAAGTATACATGAAATTACTTCTAAATCATTCATTGCACCTTTATACCAAATGCTCTTTGGAGAAGATGGCCCTTGCATGTCTAAAAGGGCTAAGGAAACAATAAACAAGGTGGAATATTGGTTTCCCATTAGAGAGGCTACATATATGAAAGTCTTCAACACCTATAAGCCTCCACATGCTCTTCCTAAACTAGCAATAGAAAGAGTGCTCTTGCCTCAAGTCTACTACCAATTAACTACAGGGTTCTCCAAGATATTAGTTAAAGGAAGGAAAAATACATGGCATATTTTCCCTCTAACCATTGGGGCATACACCCTCGATAACTTCAGGGAGGATTAAAAGGAGGTGAAGGAGATGAAAGGTTTCTACTTTGTAGATTTGAGCCACCACAGATGCAACCCAAAGAAGTCGTAGTGTCTCACTGCAAAAGGGTAGGTTTCAATTGGTCCTAAATTAATACCAAGGATATTCATGAAGAAAAAGTTATAAATTGGTACAATGCCACTAGGGAAATAGGACCAAGAGAAAAACAGGAGCAGGAGGATGAACAAGGAGATGACTCCCAAGAAAGTCTAAGCCTGGAAGTTAAATCCGTATTGCTTAAAAGGAAGAGAGTGAATCAAAATATAGATGGAAAACAAAAGAAGCATAAACGAAATTACCAAGAGGACCCATTGGATTAGCAAGAGGGAAATAACGATGAAGAAACCCTGGAAGGAAGGAATGCAGCTATTTCCAGGAAGAAGCAAGAGATAAGGAGAAAAAGGGAGGAAGATCTTAGACAATCACAAGGGGTAGGAAATCATCAGGTCATGGAACTTCATCGCCAACAGTGGAAAGAGGAAAATTAGTAGGAATAGGAAAGGAACAAGAATAAATTAAGAAGGAAAAAGAAGAATGACTTAATAAGGAAGAGGAAGAATGTAAAGCTTAGGAAGTTGACCAAAATAAAATGCCATAAGAAGAATAAATCATGAGTAAACAAGAAGAGGATGAACTAAATAAGAAGCAGGAAGAATAGGAGTAAGAAAATGAAAGAATTGAAGAGGAATGAAAGAGGGAAATCGAACAAGAAAAGGAGAGTCGGGTTGAATAAGAAATAAAGAGATGGCAGGAAGAACTCCATAAGAAGGTAAAGCTAGTCCACCTTAGCAAGAAATAAGGAAGTACATCAAATGACTAGTAGGGGAAAGGTTTCGGGATGAAAATTTATTTATCTCCATTGGACACTCCTCCATCCACCCCAACTACTAGCAGACATATTCCACTCAAAGAGTTGGGCATACTAGATGAAGAAGAGGAATAAGTATTGGACATTACTAGATTGACTTTTGAACAGGTCCATTGTAATATTATGCAGGAGAGAAGAAGATGTTATGTCAATAATCCTTCCAAGACTTTATCAATGGCTACAGAGAAGAATATTGTCCTAGATACTATAATGAACCCTGAAATGATTTCTTTGGTTGGAACCTGATTTGTGACTGCAACAGAGCTAAATGTGAGTGGGATCAATAAAAAGGTTGTAGAACTTCAAGCCAAGATCCAAGCATCCTAGCAAAGAGTCGCTCAGTCCGAAGAAGAGAATAAGGTTTTGTTACTAGCCCATTCAAGCACAAAGGAGTTGAAAGTGTCTATTGAATAAGAGGTAGAAACATTAGAGGAATATATGACTATAGTCTATGAAGAGATGTTGAAGTTGCATCAGACTATAGCACCATTTCCAAACATACAAGATAAAACTAAGGAGAAGATAGTTATGCTCAAACAAGCCACCATAGCTATCAACACCATATGTGAATGTACTACCAAATATTTGAATGCGCCAGTAACTCTCCCTACAAAATATTGGATAGCTGCTCAAAATGTCAAAGTCCAAATTCGCATCAAGGTCCAATCACAACAAAAACTATCAAAGGTTGTAGACAAAGTACTAGCTTCATATAAGCATTTGTTGAGTGGACTAGAATTTGTAATTGAAGTACACAAAGTTCGTTATATCGGATAAGTCGGGGAAGTAAGGAAACGAGAATAGGTTCTCCAATAAATTCATTCATTTCTCGTTCCTATCAAACAAGCCTCTACTATAGAAAACTTGCAGTTGATAAAATAAACAATTACTCAGTATTTTATAGAACTAGTGAGGATATATACGAAGATGGTGACCTTATCAAATAAAATCAAGGTCAAAAAGAACTCTAATATAGGATTCTCTAGAGTGTCTTCAAAGACACGGGGATGAGTAGCAAAAGGTGGTTAGCGTTGCAACAAAGTACAAACTTTGGCATTCATATATAGTGTATGAAATACATGTAGATGTTTCTGAATTGTTCTTGGTTTAATTATAGGACTAATGCCATCTCTTTTATTTAGCATGTGCATGGTAGAATAGAGACAAGATTAAAGTAGAGTCTCATGGGGATATGAAAGGTCACAAGGTAGCTCAAGAGTCATGGGTAGGAGAAACTTCACCCTTCTTTCTATAAATATTTCCCATGACACAATGTAAAGGACTTTTAGCTTTGGACTTATCTTTTGTGCATATGGTTTGAGAATTAAGAGATCTCTTAGTGAATGCAAGAAGCAATTTTCTATTTCCACCATTGGAATTAATGGATGTCTCATGTGATGGTGCTTTGGATAGTCTCAGCTTAATGTTCTAATTTATTTGAACTTTGGAATATTGTTTCCTCATGTATCATCATGCATTATGCGATTCTTCTTGCAGTGAACATATGTTATATGATGTGCTTAATATTTTCTAGTGTTGATAAACTATTTCCTTGGCATTAGCATTATATCGTTATGGAATCATATGCTTAGATTTCACATGGTTTTTAATCACAAAATCATTCATGGTTGATAATGTTGTATTTATATGTATGTGAATCTAATTTAAGGCTTTTCTAACACAATTTTTCTTGAGGTCCACACTTTGAAGTTATGTTGTTGATATTCATAGCCTTTGTCATATTGAATTTTTCTAGGATACTTTCTTGCATTTGCTAAGTTTTAATTTTTCTCTCACTTTAACACTTTTTTTCCAAAGAAAAATAGCACTTAATGTGATGGAATTTGAGCCCACATATCGAATGGGACTCCTAAACCAAACGGTGTAGAGTTTGATTGGGATCCTACACCGAGGAGATCCCCTAGATGTTGGTGTACATTCCATATTGTCAATAGATTTTGGCACTGGAAGGAGGGCCCTTACAAAATGGTTGGAACTAACACCTGTCCTGATCCTGGAATATCCCAACAATATAGTAACCAACCTCCCACTATTCCTTCTACGTCACCTCACCACCCCACTTTTGGTCTACTTTTCGGTGACCTTCCCCCAAATGATTCTCAACCTCCTCCACTCAAGAATTCTCTAGTTGAGGAGGATCCACCTTTCTATGAAGTCACATACAAGTAGTTTAGAGCTTTACACCCTATTACTCGACAATTTTCTAAAGGCCTCAATTATATCCCTTCCACGGGCTCCCTCCCTAATCCACACACTTCTAATCCTTACCATACCTGTAAAGGTGTCCTTGTAAGTTCGGTACCACATTTGATTAATATGATTTTGGATGGTTATGTGGATGTCGTTGAGAGACTTTCAATCGAAGTTTTGGAGAGCCCCTCGGAGTCTAAAAGGGAGGGACATAGAGGCGAGAATTCACAAGGTGGAAACCAAATATGGAAAAAAATGTTGAGGTGGTTGAAAGACCAAGGGTTGAAGGGAGTGATAGGAATCAAGTCGATTTTCACAATGTTGAGGAACCTTGAAACAAGAGTAACCTTAGGTTCCTAAAGAATTTGAGAACATTAGAAACCTTAGAAAATTTAGGAATCTGGGAAACCTAATGGTCCATAGGGGGAATGAAGAAGAACCTCCATGCATTAGTGAAGGCTCTAGGTCTAGCTCTGAAATTTATTAGGAAGATAACGTCAAAAAAGTCATCTATCATCCACCCAAAGCTAACCATCGACAACCTTTAGCCTCAATGGCTCGGTCTACTTTGGATATCAGGGGGAAGCTTCAACATATGCTTCGACACCCCAAGAAACACCTCCAAAATTTTGATCCCGAGAAAGGGACCACGGCTAAAGACCATATCAACAACTTCTATCTAGCCTTGCAAATTATGAGAGTACAAAATTATGATGTTTCCTGCAGGATTTTCCCTCACACCCTTTAGAATAAAGCAACCACATGGTATCACTCTTTGCCTGTGGACTCCATACGGAATTGGGATGAGTTTCGAAATACTTTCCTTGAAAAATTTGTTGAAGATAATACATCAACTATGCTTCTTACCAAACTAAGTTCTTTGAAGATGGGTACGAAGGAAAAATTTAAAGACTTCAATTAGTGATTCATCACCATCTTGAATAAGTTCCCAACTAATTTTTCTCTTAATGATTCAATCATTGTTCATTATTATACTAAAGCCTTACCTCATGATATTGCCATGTTTGTAAAGAGAGAAGCGAAGGTTACTCTTGTTGAAAACTTTGCAGAGGCCCTTGCTTTTGAAAAGGAGTTACTTTCCATAGGACACTTGAGCCTTACACCCGCATCAGCTCAAGCGTCAGCTAGTAAATCCCATGATAAGGATTATTTTTATTTTGAGGCTTAAGCCAAATATTTGAAGCAGTTGACCAACGAAGTTTCTGAGTTGAAAAGGAAAACTGGTGAGATTTCATTAGGCGGTAAGTCTTACAAGCCTTTATTTAAAACAAATAATAATCTTCCTGCAAAGTCAGCTCGGAGCTCTAATGTAAATTTCAACAGATAAGAGCATGGTATGGAGAATTAATACACGTTTCACAAAGTTGATCATTCATAAAATATGTATCCACAATGGACACACAATATGATTGTTCATGATCTATAAATTGTCGTGGATATTCCACTGGATGGTTCGTCACAACATATTTGATAATATTATACTTAAAATATGATATTCTACATTATTATGGTTTTATTTAATTTCTAGATCTGTAGATTTTACTATAACTAGTGCATGCATGCAAATGGAAATTATGCATAAAAGTAGAGAACGACAAAATAATATCACACACACACATAAGACACAAAATATGTTGTAATGGAAATACTTTCAGGAGAAACCCCACCTGGAAGGTGAGGTTGTTTCTCTCTCTTTCTTTCTTTGTAAATATGGTTGGAGGTACAAAGAAGTAATGTCTATGGCCCATGGGCTACTATAGTGCACAGATCCTCTTTGTGTGCTCTACCTCCTATCTATCCTGGTTATTTTTTCCCAACTATGGAACAAAATGATCTTGAAAGAATGGAGTGGCTCTTCCTCCTAGTAGCCCAGTTATAACACAGCCCAATAGCCTACCAGTGTTTAATTTTGACTACATCAACTCTTAACTAGAGTTACAATATAGAATCTTCTAGAGTTTTTTACATCATAATCACGTGGCTAGCCCATTTTCCATGAATAATGGGGGCTAACATGTCATCCTCCCAAACTATAGGTGTGAAAAGAGGAAGGTAAACTTCTGAGTAGCATAACTTTTGGACTCTGATTGACACACATCCTGGAAGGTTTCAGACCCTGTTTTTGCCAAACCGGGTACCGTTGATAAAAATAGTCCCATGAGTTGATTCCTCCACTTTTTCCAATCCAAATGCATCGATATGGATGAAAAATAATATAATCATCCAGTATTGATCAATTGTCAAGGTTACCAAGGTTCTTGAATATCATATGATTGGTGATGCAGATCAGGAAACTAAGGACATTGAAGAGGAAAAATTTCCCTGGATGATAATGTTGGTTCTTCGGTGTTAACATTTGAATTTATTTGAGGGGGTGAAGTCCAATCCATCCAAGAATCCCCTATGGGAGACACTCCCCCTTTAATACATCGAAGACATATAACCTAAGGAGTATAAGTTGGTAGCAGAACCCACATTGGAAGAAAAGAAGAAGGCATTGTTTCGAAGGATTTTTCCCTTGAACAATCTGACCTTGCCTTCAACCTCAGCTCCCAGAAATTTATCCAACCAAACCTAGAAGAGCACTTCAACAAGCAGTAAAGGCAACTCTAATTCTCTTGAAACCACAGCTAAATATTTGCAACCTTCTTCTACTCCTCAGTTATCTAAAGAGCAAATTGTGTCCTTGGATATGGGATACAACATTATAGATGACATGAAGAAGACACAAGCTAACATTTCACTTTATGAACTCGTTAAGACAACCAACCAACGAGAATTAATCATCAAATCTTTTTCTGCCACGTCTCCTTCTAGTAAATATTCTTCCTCCTCAAAATCCACCCCTTTCGATTAGTCTAGGACTTCAGTTAACCTACAATCTATATTCAATGTTGTTAATGCCAATTCTAGGGATTCAACTCCTCCCTTTCTTTTAACCTTTGAGATATTTAACTACAATGCGCACAATTGTCTTTTCAATTTTGGTGCATCCAAAAATGTCATGCCTTTGTTAGTTTTTAAGAAGGTAAACATTGAGCCAGAGAAGACAAATGCTAAAATCATCTAGCTCGATAAATCTCAAGTCCTTGTTGTCAGAGAGTTGAAAAATGTCATAATTAGATTGTATTTTGATTCTAGAGTGCACCAATGCATTGACATAGATACCCAAATTCTATGGGATACTGCTGAGTAGGGACTGGTCTAGCAAGTTACAGGGATATTTTGCAACTGATTGGTCTCATCTATGGCTCCCTTACAAAGGAAAGAACAACCATATCAGATTCAATAGTGAACCCTATATGAAGCATACAGTCACTAAGTTGGAAGCACCAAATGAGTTGATTGGCTTCACTCAAGAGGAGTTGGGAATGTTCTTTTGAGAGATGGACATCAGTGTTATGAAGTCATATCATCGCCTATTCTATCAAACACGTTGTTGGAACTCATTCCTTTTCACCCAATTGATGGTAATGAATCTTGTATTATAGATGTAAATACATTTATCATAGATTGTAATTGAAATAAAATTTATATTATGATGGGTCTAAGACTCAGGATGGAGTCAGTGTCAATTTCATTCTGATGGACCCGAAGGGAAAAAAAAAAAAAAAAAAAACAAAAAAAAAAAAAAAAAAAAAAAAAATCTTGTAGGTTAGAATTTTAGTGCACTAACAACACTACAGAGTACGAGAATTTTATCCTTGGACATAAGAAGGCCATCGATCTCAAATTTGAATATTTAAAGGTGATTGGTGATTCTAAAATTATCACAAGGCAATTACGAAATATTATTCATTATTTATCACTGCATCTGAAGAACTATCAACAAGAGGTGTCGCACCTTATTTGTTCTTTTAAGGCTTTTGGTATTAAATATTTTCCTAGGATTAATAATGTTTCTGATGATACTTTAGCTAATGTTGCAACTAGGTTTACACCTTTAAGGGATGGTTTTTCTATTGATATTATCCATAAACCTATTGTCCTGGATAATGTAACTAATCTATGTGTTTTCAATGATGATCAATAGATAATAGACTTCATGGAAAACACAGATCTATTTAAAGATGCAACAATAGACGAAGAAGAACATGATTGAGCCTTACATGAAGAAGTCGATACATGCAAAGGTAACCCCATGCCGAAAGTTGTTGTTATGTTGGAGAAATTATTTGATCTACAGAACTAGTTTCGACGACACCCAAATACCAAGGTCCAAAGTTCCACGTTATCACATGAGAAAATTAATCTTAGGACTAAATCTGACCCTAAGTTCATCAATCTTCTGTTGGTGCCTCACCTACTAAAAGACAAGCATTCATCAGATTGTTCTACACGTATTGGGATGTGTTTTCCTAGACATACGATGATCTCAAGACATATGATACGCAAATCATCTAATATGTCATACCTAGAAAAAATGGGGCCAAGCCTTTCCAGCAAAATTTAACGAAAGTACACCCAATGTTGGAGCCCCTCATTCAGAAGGAATTCAAAAAGTTATTAGATGCGAGAATTACTTTAGGGTCAAGCACTCCACCTAGGTATCCAACCTAGTACAGGTGATAAAGACGTCCAGTGAAATTTGGTTATGCATCGATTTCCAAAATCTGAATCGGGCTTCCGATAAATACAACTATCATATCCCCTCTATGGATCAGATTTTGTAGATAATTTATGGTTCTGAAATGTTTTCCTTGCTAGAAGGCTTCCCAGGTTATAATCAAGTTCTAGTTGTAGAGTAGGACTGACTAAAGAGAGCATTTCAGATGAAGTGGGGGACATTCTCTTTTAGGCACATTCACTTTGGTCCTATAAATGTTAGAGCTACCTTCCAAAGGGTAATGAATATTGAATTTAGAATTCATATTGGCCAAAGCGTGGTAGTGTACCTTGATGATGTGGCAATGTTCTCTAAGAGAAGATTGGATCATTTGCATCACCTAAAGGAAATCTTTGTACGTTGTAGAATGTAAGGGATGTCGCTCAACCCCAAGGAGACCATCTTTGTGGTCTCTAAAGGTAATCATTTGGGACATATAATAACTAATAGAGGTATCATTGTTGATCCAGAATTATTCAAATCTATCACACAGATCCTATACCCCAATAATAAGAAGGTGATGCAGTCTTTTCAGGTTAAAATTAACTTCCTTCGTAATTTTATCTCTGGTTTTTCTCAGATAGTCAAGCCTTTGAAAAATATGATAAGGAAGGATATGGGATTCAAATGGAATGTGTAAGAGAAGGAATATTTTGACTGTATCAAGAAATCCATCATTGAATCTCCTGCCTTGTATAGCCTTGATTTCAATAAGGTTTTGTTTTGTACACCTTTGTTTTAGATTCGTCATTACCAGTTGTGCTGACATAGAAGGATAATAAAGGTGATGAATGACCCATATCCTTCATGAGTACCAGTCTGCAAGGTTTAGAGCTCAACTATCCTGACATGGACAAACAGGAATATGTTTTTTACAAAGTTGTTAAACATTTTCAGCCTTACATCCTGAAGAATCACATGACAGTGTTTGTAACCCACCCAAACGTAAGGTCATTTTTTGTCCAACAAGATTTGGGAAAAAGAAGAGCTAACTAGATGAATTTCCTACAGGAATATGACTTGGAGTTCAAGCCTACTCACACAGTCAAAGGATTCATGCTATGTAAATTGGTCGCTAAAGCTTTTGACTAGCTAGACGAAGATTTGTAAGGGTGGGATCAGGAAATTGAAATGTACCCAAATGATTTGATTCCATCACATGATTCTTTGTCATATTGGTATACCAATCTGAAGTAGTATTTAGGACAAGGAACCTTATCTCGTGACTTGTTCGCAAAGCAAAAAAGAGTTGTGAGGCTTAAGGCTACATCTTATCAGCTAGTTCAATGTAATCTATTTTGTAAACATCACAACAGCGTATTGCTCAAATTTTTATAATTTGATGAATCCCAGAAGGTGTTGAAGGAGCTACATGATGGTTCGGTAAGGAGGAATTATGTCGGTGATACTACAGTGCATAAAATCATGAGGGACGGTTTCTATTGGCCTACCATATTTAAGGAAGCCCATGAATACGTGTGAAAATTCTCTATCTATCAAAAGTGTGCCATATGAGAATCACAGTCAGCTACACCACTCCAGTCTATAGTAGTCAAAGAAACTTTTCAGCAGTGGGGGTTGGACGTCATTCGAGAAATCGTCCCACATTCATCAAAACAACATAGGTGCATACTCACAGCCACAGACTACTTGACAAGATGGGTGGAAGTTGTGCCTTTACGTCAAATCAATGACAAGGGGGTAATTTGCTTCATTAATCAAAACATTATAACTAGGTTCGATGTTCCTACCTCCCTCGTATTTGATAATGCTACTTATTTCTCATCATTCAAATTGTATGATTTTGCTTTGGGAAATGGTATTGTTTTGAAAATTCAGCTAATGAATACCCCCAAGGAAACGTATTAGCAAAGTCCACCAATAAGAACCTAATATGTATTATCAAGAAAACCTTGTTATCACATCAAATAAATTGGCACAATGCCTTAACAAATTCCCTGTGGGCAAATCATGTCACCCCTAAACCATGTCTCGGAACTTCTCCTTACTTCCTAGTGTATGGGAAGGAAGTAATTTTGTTGCCAAACTTGTACCTACCCGCCCTCCATTTGTCATAAGAATCTTGAGGTACATTGTATCCTACTATCCAAAACCGAATTGATACCTTCATCAAACTTGAGGAAGAACGACAAAAGGCTAGGGAGAAGTTTTTCGTACACCAAAACCAAATCAAGAGGTTGTTTGATAAGAAATATACATGGAGTAACAAGTTTAACATAGGTGTTCTAGCTAAACAAGGATAAAGCCCATGAGGACAAAGATAAGCATACCAAATTCCAAGCCCTATGAGTCAGACCTTTTCAGGTTAAGGAGAAACTTGGCCAACATACCTATCCTTTACAAACACTAGAAGGGAAGATTGAATCTCTTCCTATGAATGGTTAGGATCTTAAGTTCTACTTTACCTAGTAGCTCTTTTAGCTACCGGCTCACCCCTATACATATTTTCCTTTTACATTTTATATTTTATGTTTTGCATTTAGTTTAGCACCTTGAATCCCTTTCATATCATGTGCATTATAATAACCATGTTTATGAATAAATTCTTTCACTCTAAATAAATCACTCTTGGACATCCCTCTAAACCCATTGTATCCCAGAGTTGAGGTATCCCCTGCACCAATGGTTGAGTTGTTTGCCTCTTGTCTATGCTCACTCTCAACTATCTTTAAAGGAAAAACATTGTTGTAGTGCAGAAAATGAAGTAGGTATGGAAACTTGATTATCTGTGACACCTACATTTAAACATCAAGACCCTTTCTCTTGACTTGGCTTCAAAGATTCAAAGTTGGTTTACAGCCACTGACTCAAAAGGGAGAAGGAAAACTTATGATGGGAAAACTATTTTCGGGAAAACAATAAAGTCTCTGAAAAACTAGAAACAACCTCTCTTGCATAGGATCCCTCATCCTCCCTGGTGAAATGCCTAATAAATTATGCCAATGATCACATAAGAATATAAAATGAAATAAAGAGAAAACGATCGAGAAAGGCTTCTTGTCCAAAGAGGTGATGCAATGACTCCGCCGAGATATTGTCTAGGCTCGCTGGGAACGTAGCAACACCAGAGATCTAAATCTACGTAGCCAAACTTCTATAGCCCATATATCATTATCCAGACACCTATTAGAGTTATTGGGAACATTCTCAAGCGATGTGTTTGAGTAAGCCAAGTTAAAGAAATGGGGTGCTTCTAATCAACATCTAGGGTAACTTGGAGACATCAGTTGGACCCATGATCTTGGGATGACACACTCACAAGGGGAGAATGCACTCTTAATAGAGAACAGGTAGAGACTTTGAGGTTCTACCAGTGAATTGCCAATTTTTGTAGTCACTACAACAACCCAAAAATTTTACCCACCTTAAAATTTTGGAGCCCCCCTCCTTCTGAGATTTTGACCTTCATCTGCATTGAGTTAAGATTTCACACTCATTGAACCGAGAAAATTTTTCCTTCAACACTTGAGATATTTTCAATTCATAAGTTCCATCTTAACTTTCTCCCCAAAGTCACAAGTCAAATCTGGAATCCCTATCGTCAACTTAAAATATGTGATCTACAACCCCTATCAAACACACCTCACTTTTCCCAAAGCGTTGGGTCACGCAATCACTTAGTTATACAACTATGAATTTTATAGTTTCAGCAACTTCATGACCTTACGACCTTGCGACCTGTACTTCTCACTAAAGCTCAAGTCACAAAGTCACACAGTCGCACTATTACTGACCTTCTTTTTTGACACCTCCCATTACTTGTGACCTCGCAACCTCATAAGGACATTAAATCATTTGGTCCCATGGTCGCGGAGTCATGATTTACTAGAGGTTATAATATGCAACCTCCAACTCCACACATGAGACCTTTTCTATATAACACCCCTCACCTCATTTGTCACTCATCGGCTTGTTGGAGCGCTCAAAGCAGGCAGGTTTTGTGACTAGGAAGGTGGGTGACATTTCTCTCCAAGTTAGTGACTCTTCACCTACCCTACAATCATTAGGTATACCATGTGTCTCTTTGACTCTACATTTGCCATGGCATTTGTGTTTTATCCACCTTAATAGGCCATTTCAAATATGAACTTTCCATAAACCCTCAAGATCTCCATTCAACTGCTCATATGCATGTTTTAGTTCCACAATCCTCATTTAGATAATATCACCTCATTCCTTTATTTTCCCTTGATCCTGTTTTCTCCCATGAATTCAAAGAAAACCTTGGAACCCTGTTTTTCCTCCTTAGCAATTACTTTGTTGCTCCAGCCACCGACAAAAGCCAGTTCACACTCCTGAACATCATAATAACCTTTATCCTACGACCTTGTGTCCTAGTCAGCCCAGTGACTAATCAACTCCAAACTTATCTCTTCCCCAAGATCCCATAGTCACTAGGTCACAGAGTCGCGCCACGAGTCTAGATGCAATGATGCAACCTTGCGACCCTGCTACTCCACGACCTTCCATGCTTGCGACTATTAATATTTCAACATTGCAACCTAATGATCTTCAGCCTCTTCAAAGTATCAGATCACAAAGTCGCAATTTTAATCTTCTTTTTATTAGTGACCCATTTAACTTGCGACCCCATGACCTTCCCTTAAGCTAGTTCCTGACTCAAGTGTTTGTTTTGTGCCCCAGACTTCCGAAACTTGGTTTAAAATTGTTGCTCTGGATAGTATTATTTATGCCATCATTTTCATATTGGTATTGTCTATTTGAAATGTCAGGTGAAATTGATCTGGATTGTATTTCAATATAGTCTTTATTTGGAGATTTGGCACCTCCAATGGTCAAAAAATCCCACATAAGTGTAGAGATCAAGGTCCAAGAAATTATCAAAGGTCCACCACCAAGGCTGATATACAAGAACACAACATGTAATATCAATAAAACCACTAAGCTCTCGTGGTGTGACATCTATTCATAATTCTCAAAAGGAGATATTCCCCAGGACCTGGAGGACTTCAGATTTTATATCAACATCAAGAGCTCATAACTTCATAAAGTGGTTGTGCATCCTCTAGTGTTCCTATGTGTAGAGAACATTGAATGGATACTATAAAGCATCTATTAAATTTGTTGGGTTATAAGGAGGCACACATGTGAAGCCTTCACTTCCTTCACTACTACTGATATTGATGCCTACTATAAGCTACCAGAGTGACAATATTCCTTCAACACTAGGTGGCTATCATATTTTGAGATTCCAACCAAAGACATTCTAAAGTCATGGTGGCAAGAACTCTCTAATAACTGGGTCAAGGAAGATAAAGTATATATAATGGAAGGCCTTAGGTAATTATATCATCTTTTGGAAGCAATGATGAACCAATTATATGGTAGGCTAGAAATTGACACTTTCTTCGAAACATGGGTCCCTATCATGTGAATGGTAGCTACCAGAGGAAATATTTTCAACTGGGAAAGCATTCTAGCATCATCTCTGAAGTCAAATATACAAGCAGCAAAGAATCTTGAAAAATATCATCCACAAGAGTTTTATATGGCATCATACCTCTTGGATGCAATATGTTCTAGACGTTAGTTTTAGGGATGGAGTTACGGTTGGTCCCGAAAGGTATCAAAGCCTGTGCACATTTATTATAAAATCTTCTAGGATCCAGGCTACAAAATTATTCATGAAAATAATTCTAAACCATTCATTATGCCTTTACACTAGATTCTCTTTGGAGAAGATGCTCCTGGCATTTCTAAAATGGATAAGGAAACAATAAACAAGTTGGTAGATTGGTTTCTCATTGGAGAGACCACATATATTAAATTCTTCAGCTCTTATAAGTCTCCACATGCTCTTTCTACACTAACAATAGACAGAGTACTCTTAGAAAAGTCTGCTACCATTCCCAATCATACAGACTAGAACTAAGGAGAAGACAGCTATGCTCAAACAAGCCACCACAAATATCAATAACATATGTGAATGGATTACCAAATATCTGAATATGCCATCAAATCTCCCTACAAAATATTGGATAACTTCTCAAAATGACAAAGTCCAAATTTACATCAAGGTCCAATCACGAGACACACTACAAAAGGAGGTAGATAGAGTATTGGCTTCGTATAATCATTTGTTGAGTGGACTAGAATTTGTGATTGAAGTACACAAATTCCCTTCTATCAGATCGGTCAGGAAAATTAGGTAGTGAGAGGAAGTTCTCCAAGAAATTCAAGCATTTCTAAATCCTCTCAAACATGCCTCTACTATGGAAAAATTGCAAGTGACAAAAGAAAAAATTGCCCAGTATGTGATAGAACCAGTGAGGGTATATACCAAGTTGGTGACCTTATCAAATCAATTCAAGGTCAAAAATAACACTCTAATATATGATCCCTAGAGTGTCTTCACATGCACTGAGATGAGTAGCAAAAGGTGTTCATCATGGAAACAGAGTATAAGCATTGGCATTAATATCTTGTGCATGAATTACATGTAGATGTTCCTAAATTATCTTTGGTTAAATTAGTGGAGTAGAGCCATCTCTTTTATGTAGCATATGCATAGTAGGATAGAGACAAGAGTAGAGTAGAGCCTCATGGGGATGTAAAAGGTCACAAGGTAAATCAAGAGTTATGGGTAGGCAAAAAGTCATCCTTCTTTCTATAAATATGTCCCCATGACACATTTGAAAGGGATTTTAGCTTTGGACTTATCTTTTGTGAATATGGTTAGAGAATTAAGAGATATCTTAGTGAATGCAAGAAGTAATTTTCTATTTCCACTCTTGGATTTGATGGATGTATCATGTGATGGTACTTTGGATATTCTAAACTTAATGTTTTAAGTTCTTTGAACTTTGGCATATTGTTTCCTCGTGTATCATCATGCATTATGGGATTCTTCTTGCGGTGAACATGTTATATATAATGTGCTTACCTTTTAGCTATTGTTAATAAACTATTTCTTTGGGTTTAGCATTATATATTTAAGGAATCGTAAGCTTATCTATGATTTCACATGGTTATTAATCACAAACTCATTCATGATTGATAAGCTTATATTTATACATGTTTGAATCTAATTTAAGGCTTTGCTAACACTTCTTTCCTTGAGGTCCACACTTTGAAGTTACGTTGTTTCTATTCATGGAATTTGTTATGTTGGATTTATATAGGTTATTTTCTTGCATTTTTTAAGTTTTACTTGTTTTCTCACGTTGACACTTGTTTGTCTAAAGAAAAATATCACTTAAAGAGATGGAAGTCGGGCCCACATACTGATTTGGACACCTAAACCAAACGATGTAGAATCTAATTAGGATCCTACACTGAGGAGATCCCCTAGATATTGGTGGTACATTCCATCCCGTCAACACAACCTGAGATATGCAGTTGACAATCACTTCAGGTATGCCCTAAGAGAAGACAAGCATAATCAATAAGATAAGATTCATTCCTTCAATAGTTTGAGACACACCTTTCTTATTGTTGTTGCACATAATCCAAAAGAATAAGTAGTTTCTACTCCAAAAGAAATAGGGGACTTAGGTTATTTATTCAATCCTTTAGTCAACCTACTTCTAGACATACTTCAGAAGTATTGGTCCTTGATTTGAATACACCCTTCTTCAAGCTACTTATGGAGCATAAACAAAATGATGCAGAAAATCCCATGAGAGGAAGTATAACCCAAAACCCTTGTCAAATTAAAACGAAGGAGAAACACCCCAAGCCAAACTTTGGCTTCTTCAAGAGAATTTATAGAACTCTACTAGGTCATAGAAGCATCACAAGGTTCACACTTCAATTCATTGCATTTGAAGGAGAAGTGGGTGCCCTTAAATAGTATTCAGATAAGAGGCTTCGAGGACAACTAATTCAAAGATTTTAGAGAAAAAGACTAAAATTTTAAAATTTTGAGCCAAACATTAAGAACGACATGAATGTTCCCATTTTTTAAACAATTTCCATTGGAATTTCTTGGAGTCGACTAGGATTGAGGGACATAACTTTTTTGAACTTTAAATAAAACTCCCCACAAAGTTTTAGACCAATAATTAATTTGATTTTGAATTGACTTAGGGCCACAAATTAATTATCTAAAAACAATATTTACTTGGACCATTCCTTCAACAATTATGTGTTGTCGTGTCATCAATGTGTTAAGGCCATCAATTCTTTTGTGTTATGCCAATTATCCAATAATGTGATGCGACATCATCACACCATTGAAACTTCCACATCATCACACCTTTGACGTTTTGGGCCACTAGCTAGGTGCAGAATCTTTGACTGGGCATATCTCTTAAATCGATAGGGCTCTCGTGGCACTCCGCAAATCAAAAAAATCATCTTGATGAGGAGAATCCAATGATTATGGTCTCTAATTCAAATATAGTGATTTGCATCATCAAAATCTCCAACAAGTGTGGGTTATGATCATCATTTAGGGAAACCAAACCCTAGAGCTAAGGTTTCATCACTATATCATCTCATCCATGCATACCAACATATTGAGCATGACAATATCCTACAACTGCTTTGACATATTGCACCTGCTTTGACATCTTGCACCTACTTTTACAACCTACACCTACTTTGACATCAAGACAACATACACAACAATTGGATGCATGAGGACCAACCTTTATTAGATAAGGGGTAGCTGTGGCTACAATGGAGGTGGATAAACCAAATGAAAGAAATTTGATTTCTTATGTTAGTGTGGTTTTTGTATGTAAGCTCAAGTTGTCTTCGGCTAAAATTCCTAGCCTTTGGTGGCTAATGTATTCCAACATCGATTACTATAAGAAGATATTAAGGGAAGATCATTTGGCATCCATCACGAGGGTAATTTATCACAAGGAAGACAAACACAAGTAGCCATAGACCTCAAGGAGCCAAGCTAGTAAGGAGGAAGAAGCACGAGTTTGCCTCTTTTCTTGTGTTCTGGATGGCCAAGTTCAAGGACGGGCGATCATGGAATTTTGGGCATAATTATGTTCATATTTTTTGTGGTAACTTTTGTGACAAGGCCGAGTTGAAATCTGTGGGTTCAAGGAGGGCCAAGACCCCTGTTGGTGGTGGAAGACAAGGTCGAGTGAGGGTTGATTCCCCTCAAGGAGCAGTGAAAGAGATCATAGGTCTATAAGGGAGGTTATCATAGCATCTAAGTGACTAAGGTTGTCCAAACTGTGGATCCTAGAGGTATATAATCTAGGCCAAAAATATTAATGCCCAGGATTCATAGGATTATGTTGAGTTCCTTAAGGAGGTAAGTTTGTCGTATTTATGCTTAATGATTGTTGAGTGTGAAGGTCTAATCAATAATGGTTTTTTCCCAACGTAGTAAGAGGTATTATGTACAAGCATTTGTATATGAAAATGAGTTGTAATGAAGGCCTAGTTTAACGCCCAAGTACTGTGATATTTTAGGTGTACTATCATTGTTAGGAGGCTAACTTTTATGTTCCCTAAGTACTCTAATTTGGTGTGACAAATATTTTTTGAGAGGGTTGTACATGTGTCCCTAAGTACAATCATCCTTGGAGCAGCTAGGGTATGGTTAGAGGCCAAACTTGTTAAGCCCAAGAACAGTGACTTTTGAAGCAACAGAGTTGTTGCATTAGGGAAAAAATTAGGTGCCTATGTTCAGTAATTCTTGGAGCAGCATAGACCACTGATAGAAGGCAGATTGATGAGTTGATTATGCAAGAAAATTTGAAGTTGCAAAGGACCTTATGAGTAGTAGTGTCAGAGGTGTTGGAGGAGCAAGATATCTGCATTTATAGGTGGAAAATGTGGAAAATGACTAGCTAGGTGTTCAAGGAAAGTGGATTGAAATGGTTGTGGTAAGTGCTTCTTCAACAAGTAAGTCAAGTTGTTCTTATTCAAGGGTGGATTGATGGTCATGTGTTGTTGGCATAAATCCCTAGCTTTCCTTGTAGCAAGGCTAATTGTAAGGGCCATGGTCCCTGGTATGGGAGCCCTATTTTGTTGTATTAAATTTGTAATATAACAAGTTTTTGGTTGCAAAAATATATGTGTAATTCATTAATTCATTGTTGTACATTTTCCATTGTGAAAAGTGCTTGGTGTTGTGGCATTTTAGTGTGTTTGTGGTCTTCTTTTAGACATAGACATAATCCTAAATTTCCAAGGGAAAAAACAACAATTTCCTACTAATTTAGAAGGATCTACTTTAAAATGGTTCATGGCATTAGGAAAACAAACCATTTCATATTGGGATGATATGGATAATATTGTGGACCTAGAGATTCTAAGGAAGATGTTTTTAGAATGACACAAC
The DNA here is from genome assembly GCA_000404065.3 of Pinus taeda. NCBI lineage: Eukaryota > Viridiplantae > Streptophyta > Pinopsida > Pinales > Pinaceae > Pinus > Pinus taeda. The sequence goes on along the minus strand of APFE030838140.1, from coordinate 238,887 downwards.
AAGAAGATGAAATCCAAAAAGATTACTTAGAAAGATATCAATATAATTTACTACTTTGAAGCAAAATATTATTCAAAAAATGTTTTTAAAGAGAATATGAGAAAGATTTATAGACATACTTAATCTGATGGGATCTAGAGTATTTCTTATTTATATTTTATAATAATAAAAAAATAGATATACAGGAAATATTCAAGAGGGAAAGCTTGAGTTGGCAAAGGAAATAAAGATACTCTTTCTAAAGTCATAAAATAAGATATAGGAAGTGTAACTAGAGTAGAGTTGGAAAATATATTGGAAAATTTCAAAATTGTTCTCCTTAGTTCATTTAGTTATGAAATTGACACATTAAAAACTAAGACAAGGAAAGAAGAACAAAATATAATTTTATCCATCTTTTGTCTAAAGTGTAGGAAAACACATCCACTAAGAGATTGTCCTTTAAATAAAATTCAACTTTGTGATATTTGTAAAGTGTCCTACTTTATCTGAACTTAACGAAATCTATCAAGAAGAAAATGAGGTACAAGAGTATGTATAGAATATTGCACCTAGGCAACCTTAGCAACCACAAGCAATGTGTATGCCGCAAAGAAACAACATAACAATTTCCTACATTTTATAATCAGTGTCCTGTTGAAGCAATATTGAATGCTCCTATGCCTTGGTAGGAATTGTCTCCTCAAAAAGGCCAAATTCAACCTTATCAATAAGGATGGAATGGACCTTCCTATGGAACCATGCTTCCATATCAATATCAACAACAGTTTCCACCACAATATTTTCAATAATAATTTCCACAACAACAACAATATCAACCATTTTCACAATATTCTCAACTAATGCAACAAACATATTCTTTACTTCATCCACATCCACAAACAATTCAATCACAACTGTCATCTAATAAACCACCACCTTGACCTACCTAATTTACTATCATCTAGTGGAAAATCATAATAATAAAGTAGATAAACTTGTTTATAATGTTGAAGTAGAAACATTTCCTACATATTTAATAGTGCCAATACAATTATAAGAAATCCATCTAAGGTCTAGGAAGATACTCCACCAAAAATATCCTATAATATTAGAAGAAAATGGAGAGGAGGAAACACCTATTCAATATAATAATGCTAACAATAAAATTTCAACAAAACAACCTGAACCTTAGCAAAAACAATCATTGTTATTGAAAATAATGGTTTTTCCAAAAAGGTTGAATTTGGGAAAATTAGTGAGTATCTCTAAGTTCGACTTCTTGAATGAACTAAAAAATATTTGTATTAAAAATTATCTTGCTACAAACCATCAAAGATATATTGATATATGTAAATACAATTCAGGAATAATGCATAAGAAAATCAGGAAGAAGAAGGAAATACCCATCAAATATTCAAGTTATAGGAAAATAAGCAATTCTTATGTCAACCACAACCATTATAGAAAAATATATTGATCTAGGAATTCAAATTGTTACAATTTTTATTATTAATTTTTCTATTTCAAATACTCTAATTTATTTAGGTGTAGCTATTAATGTTATCAAAATGGAAATTATGCAACATTTAAAATAAGTAATCTTTAACCAACACCTATAGTATTGGAATAGACTTATAGATCAAAAATTTACCTTGACAGTGTAATAGAAGACATCATTCTCTCCCTAGAATCTTGGGAGTACCCTAAGGACTTCATGATCCTACAACCTAACTCTAATTTGGGAGGATATCGTTTAATATTGGAGAGATTGTTGTTGGGAACAACTGATGCATTTATTAGCTACCAATATGGGAACATGACCATTACAAATGGTATCGAAATGAAACAACTCACATTTTTTCCCCTTACCAAATTTGTAAATGAATTAGAACTTCTACCATGGCTTAATGAGACTGATTCTTCTGAATAAATAATCCAACTTGTTTTAATGATTACATAAGCAATGAATCTCAAAGAAAATATAAATTGAAATTTGCTAAATCATTTCACCTCTAATCCTAATTTTACTTTAGTTTTGTAAGGTAGTTGTTATCTTCTTAGCATTTGTTTGTTGATCATCTTTTGGAACAAAAAATTTCATGACCATACCAAAAGAATACTTTAACATCTTTATTTCACTCTATATTTCTATTAACTTCTATATTAGAATCTAATAGTAAAACTATTGAAATTTATCCCGAGAAGTATTTAAATATCAAATTTCTTTAGACAGGTCTCAACAAAAAAAAAAAATCCTATAAAAATATGCCAATGCATTTTCCTGATATTGCATTGATATGTAAGGTATCCAAGGTATCCATTCAAATACATGCATTCATCATATTTATATATAGAAAAATGCTAAAATTGTTAGGAAACCCACGAGAAATTTTAGAAATTATTAAAAGCATATTTTGTTTATTCCGTCTTGGATCGCCAGTGGGTTTCATGCTTGGTAATTCTTCCTAATAAGAATGGAAAATGGTGAATATTTGTTGGCTACTGAAAATAAACAAACCAACCTTGAAATACCATTTTCCTTTAACCTTCAAAGATCAAGTTGAAGATCAAGTTCTCAATACATTAGCAAGGAATAAATATTTTTCTTTTCTCTGATAAATCCAGTGGGTATAATCGTATTCAAGCATCTTTAGAAGATAAATACAAAATGGTCTTTCCATGTCCTTGGGGAACATATGCCTAGAAGGTATTTCCCTTCAAACTATGTAATGCACCCACCACATTTCAAATAGAGATACTAAGGTGTAAATAGATGGTTTTTCAATATCTGGAAATTACTTTAGGGAAGCATTAAATAATATGCAAAAACTCCTAATCAGATGTTGAGAAACAATTGTTACGCTAAGTAATGAAAAAAAGTTACATCTTGCTAATTGAAGGAATTGTTATTGACCATCATGTGCTTGTTATAGGAATCAAAGACAACGAAGTGAAAATTGAATTGATTATTAAGTTACCAAATCCATCCACTCAAATGGACATTTGAATTTTCTTGGGTTATGCAAACTACTACCGATGTTTCATAAAAAAAAATTAGTAAAATAGTCTATCATTTCAAATTACTTACAAAGGATATTTAGTTTCATTGTAATACTCACTACCAGATTGCCATGACAGATTTAAGATTCCTATGTGATAGTTTGTTTGATTGTATGAACAAAGAAAGTGGCCTCAAAATGAGTAAAAGTTGGTTCTCATTATTCGACAATCCGGTCTAACTATCATATTCTTTTGCTTGAACCTTTGTACTTTGTTTCGTTTACCCTAATCTATTATATATTAATTATAATATTGTTTTATTAGTATAGTGGTATATAATTTTCTATTATTATAAATTATATTTATTATTATAGTACTTGCCAATATTATTAATTATATTTATTGCTATAAATACTTACTACTATTAATTTTATTAATATAGATATCTATACTATTAATATTACAATAATTACTATTAGTATTATTTTAATATTTATTAGTTTCACTATAGATTAGTATTAATAAGATAATATTATTACTATGATCTATATTTATTTTACCTTTATGTCTTGGTCTTTTAGTATTACCATGTTAAGGGGTTTTCCCTTTTTTTGGTTTCTTTCATAACCAACTTCATCCTTCTTTTTTTTCTTCTCACTCCTATATTGCATCTAAAAATTTGAATTTCTCCTCTTTCTTTCTCACTTTTTGGTCCTAAAGATGAATCTAGTTAGGGATTTGAAATGTTGATCTTTCTCAAATATGAATATTGTGACTAATTCTCTGAGAAATCTGTCAAACTACTTTTGATACTCTCAAAGAAAAGCTTTGTACAACATTGGTATAAAGAGGACTGGATCAAATCTTTTCATTCCATATATCCATTGGTGCATCATATTTAGTAGTATTTTTAATACAAAAGGAAAATTTATAAATCTATGCCATTTATTTTACTAGTAAAAACATGACTCTTGTTGATCTTAATTATACCATTACTTTGAAAAAAGACATGTTTGTAGTCAATAATCTTGTCAATAAATTTCGACACCATATTACGCGTTACAAACTTAATTTTTGTCCACACTAACAATTCTACTATTAGATACCTCATGAACAAACCAATAACAAATCGTAGAATCATGAAGTGACTTTTACTATTGCAAGAATCCAATATTGCCATTCATGGCCGATTTAGAAGTGAAAATCTAGTTGCAAATTATATTTCCCATATCAATAATCTTGGTGAAACAATTTCTGTAAAAGATAGTTTCCCTAATGAAAAATTATTTTCTATATGTATTAAATCACCATGGTTTATTGTTGCCACTGATTATTTGTCTACTTGAAAACTACCATCATAATTTTCCATTAAGAGAAAAGGAAAAGATTATTAGACAAAGTGCAAAATACTCATGGTTTCAAGGACATATGTGCTACACATCTAGATTTAATTATTCTAGATGTATTATAGAAGATGAGATATTTGAATACCTTCCATGATTAACCATGTGGTGGACATTTTGCAAATAAGAGGGGTGCTTATCAAATACTTCACTTATGATACTTTTGGCCAACTATTTTCCAAGTTGCTAAAAAGTATGTCAAAAGTTATAATAGTTGTTAGATAATGGTTCATCCAATAACAACCAATGAAATGTCACTTTGACCGCAAGTACTTGTTAAACCCTTTGAAAAATGGGCTCTAGACTTTGCAGGGGCTATTAATTCACTAAAAAATAAAAAGAGGTATATATTAGTTTGCATTGATTATGGTACTAAATGGGTGTAATCAAAACCTTTGCCAAAATAATCTAAACAATCGGTAGTAGATTTCCTGTTTGAAGTCATTTTTGTTCAATTTGGAGGTCCAATTTTTATTGACCAAAGAGCACAATTTACATCCAAATTAGTACATTAAATTGTCCAACGATATAATATCAAGTACCATAAATCTTCTCCATATCATACATAGGCCAATGGTCAGGTGGAGTCTACAAACAAGGTTTTAGAAGAAACTTTAACCAAAATAGTTCAATTTAATTGTTAAGATTAGGCATAAAACCTTCCTGAAGCTTTGTGAGCATATAGAACAATATGGAGAAATATTATTGGTTTTATCCCATATGAATTATGGTATGGTAAGCAAGTCCTTCCTATAGAATTTCATATCAAAACTTGTAAAATTGCAACAGAACCAGGAATGAGTCTGTCTAAATCACAACAACAACGTATTGCATAGTTGAATGAGTTTATATGAAATATGCCAATATGTCTTGTAGAAAACTGCTATTTTGCAACAACAAAAAGGAACAAAATGGCATGAAAAGTTTCTCAAAAAGAAGTAGTTTATACTTAGTGATCAGGCCTTACTCTTGGACTCAAAATTTAAAAAATTCAAAGGTGAATTTACAACTCATTTGCTTGGTCCCTATGAAGTTGAAGAAGTTTTTGATAATGATTCTGTGAGAATAAAGATAACTGATAATGCAAGAGTTTCATTTGTGGTCAATGGCCATAGATTGAAACTCTACAACAAACCTCTATCTCAAGAAGAATTTATTTCTACTTTACTTAAGCAAACCGAGATACAAATTGTGAGTGCGAAATGTAATTCTCCTTACTCCATCCTAAATTTATTTTTTCCAAGATATATATATATATATATTTATATATATATATATATATTATATATATATATATATATATATATATATTTTAGTTATGAAAATCATATCTCTAGCACAACTAAATATGAACTTTGGTTGGAAACCAAGAAATGACTACCAAAGTTTATATATACAAGAAGAAGAAGAAGATAAAAAATGATGTCTAGATGTGAAAACCAGATCTTTGGCATAGGTAGATTTGGACTTTGTTTGAAAACAATATTTTTAGTAAGCGAAGTTAAAAGCTTGCTCTTTCAAAATTCCAACAACAACATCTTTAGAGTTTCAATAATCATATATGTGAAATCTTGTGATTGGTTCCAATTTTTTAGATTTGTTTCATAATAGGTAGAAGTGCAAAAGTCAAGTGTCTATAAAATATTCTAGATTCCAAATATCACAAGAGACCATAACTCAACTTCATTCAGTAGAAGTTTCAAAAGTTTTTATGTTAGCACTTTCAGAACAAAACTATAAGAATTGCCAAATCGTGTAACTCGTTTTTTAAAGTCACAAGATTTACAATTGTTTTAGCATTTAAAACATGTTTTACAATAAGCATGTTCAAAAGTTAGCACTTAAGATCCAAAATCAATTTATAACTTTTGTCTCAGACTCCATATCTAGTAACAATTGTCAAAGATCTTTGTTCCTAAGCAATCATAAAAATAAATGTCAGTATCTTACAATGTTACGAGAAGTTTGTTTCAATTTATGCAACCTCCAGGTATAAAATTTCAGCAATCAAGAATTCAATAATAAGATTCCTTTGCTTTTGTCTAAACAAATTCTAACGACAAATCAAGAGCTTAATCTATTTTAGAGATCAACCACTAAAAACTTTAATTTGCTAAACAATGTAATTACTAGAATCTAGGCTTGGTAATAAATAAATCAATTTTGTATATACATTTAAGCTTGTCAAAGCAAGAAAATCAAAAACAAACATAGTTTACATTGTAACTTACCATGTTATATGAATATCATTGCCACTTCTAAACCATAATTACCCTATCCGCCTACACTATTACAATCTTTGTGACATGTCTAGTGGAATTAAATTTAAGTATGAACATACGAAATCATGATTTAAGATAATTGATTAGACTTGAAGAGTGATGTTTATGAGTTCCCAAATCCCATTGTTAAAGTTTAAGCCTCTATTTTTTTTTTTCATTTTCTGGCATCAAACTTAAAATCCTTAGCCATAGAGCAATTAGCATGAATTGCAAGTTTCATTATGTTAACCAGACCATTTAAAGAATGGAAAGTAGATAAGGAATATTGTGCATGCAATTCGAACATTGTAAGATGACAAAAAAAGGAGTGGTTTTTTAAGAGCTTGCAGGGGTAGGAGCTTATCACGAATGTTATTGTCCATTTGAGAGAGTAGACTAGCTTGAAATTTTTACAAAATTTTAGGGACATAATGTAGAGGTAACAAAGGGCTTTGTTGAAACATTTGATGGGGAAAAGGAACTAGTTAACTTATAAATCTAGGTCAAAGAAACTTCATTAGCTACAATTATTGGATTACCAAAGTAGGGAGAGAAATGGTTCAAGAACAAAAGTATACACGAAGAGGTTTGGACACCATTTTTGAATAAAGAAAAGCAACATCCTAATTGGGGTGAGTACCTAGGGCCTGGTTGGTAAACCCTTAGAGAAATGTTGTATTCTTTATTCATAAATATATAACCTATGAAGGGTAATTTAGTCTCATTTTTCTATATCATATATGCTTTATTTTGCACTTGAAAAATAACATATTGATAAATGTGTCATTTTATTTTATAAGAAGAATTACCAAAATGGCACAACATATTCAAAAGCATTGGAGGAATGTACATTGTTGCCTTTACCATCATGGCTTGATTAAGATGATTGTCATGGATGAATTATAAAGCAAGAATATTGCATGGATAGAATTTTTTATTCAAACTGGATTTTAGGAAGAACCTGTCATTGAAAGTCAAGAAAGGAATGATAATTGACAAGGGTATCTACAAGATGAGGGTTAAAGTCCAAGAGTATGTGAGAACAATGTAAACTTTGAAACAGGAACCCATATTGTTACCCGTTTTGTAGAGATAGCAAAAACTGACTCGATTTCGAAAAGGGGTTATGCAGAATACACATGTGTTTTATAAAGCTTAGTTTTTGGCACTATAAAAATTTTTATGTACATTGCGTTTTATGATGGTAGTGTTTCTTATGCTGATTTAAAAACGTGGTAATTCTGTACCAGAATCTTTTTTTTAAATGTTTTTTTTTTTACTTTTTTTATTTTCTTATGTATGAAATGTAAATAATTATTTTGTAAACTTAATAATTTTTGAAGTGGTCTTTTTCTTCATATTTTCTTGTTTCCAGTTTATTTATTTTTATTTTGTAGTGAGGTTTTTATTGTTTCGCATATTTAAAAAAGAAGGTTGATATTTTGACTTTTCAATATTCTACATATCTATACATTGGTAATTAATTTTTCAATCCACAAGAAATAATTGTTTCTAAAAACCAATATTTTCTAACAATTGACATAAAAATAGACATTTTTAACATAAATATAATTAAAAAACTACACGTTTTGATAATTTTTTTCTACAATTGACATGCGAAAATCACAAATTTTATATGAAAATTTTAACTAAAAATAGTTAAATAATAGTTTTTTTATGAATTTCATATCAAAAAAATAATAATAATTTTTTTTCAAAAAATAATGGTTAACTTAAAAATTAATGTGAAAATCACATATTGCAAATATTCAACGCATAACAACCTCAATTGAATGTATATTCTTCTCATAAAATGTCAAAGTCAAAAAAATTGCAAGTATAACTACTTAATAGTTACAAAAAATGAGCTTGATTTCCAAGCATAACTTAAATTTAACCAACAATGTCACGTAATCCAAACTCTTCATCCTCTAGAGTTTCATCATTGTTTTCTACCTCAATATTTTCTGCTTCCTTTTGCTCATTTTCGTCTTCTAATGGATCTTTCATGTCTGCCAATCTCCCAATGTATGTCTTTCCAAACATCCCATGTAATGGTGGTAGAGGTTCTTTTGCCTTTTTTGCGACACGTGATTCACTAAAGTCCCCTTTCTTCAACCCAATTTCTTGCATTGCATCTGGAAGAAATTGAAGAGCATTAATTCTTCGCTGAATGAAATTGCATTGTAATGGATCTTTCTCAATTGCAATGCAATTTCTTCCTTTTTGAAGGCATCATGCTAGTGTTGTACCTAATTATCAAGCACAAAAAAATAATGAAGTATAAATTAGTACAATGAAATATTAATTTAAAAAATAACATATTGAAATTCAATTCTATATAATAAAAATTACCTGAGCCAGAAAATAAATCCAGAACCCAATCTCCTTCATTTGAACATATGTCTATAAGATAGTTAATCAATAATTGTGGTTTTTGATAAATGTTAACTATCTCTCCATTTGCTTCTTTGTCTTCATATGTTAGTTTTCTCCTACAGCATCATAACTCAGTATTTGGCTATGACTCTTTCCGTCCACCCAATTAAAAATCATAGACATACAGTTATCATCTTTTGCCCAACTATCAATATGAATGAACTCAATCATTTATAAATACTTGATCATCACGGTTAAGAAGATTTGACTTTTGCCTGTAACATGAAATAGTAAAAGTTCAATCAACTTGTACATAAATTAATTTTTCAACATTAATCACATATACATTTTAAACGTCTTACCATGTAA
>APFE030838140.1:204545-216991 GCA_000404065.3 Pinus taeda | reverse complement strand
AAGTATTCGACTACTACAGAATGGGGCACCGTTGTCAGGTTTGCAATTTTTGAAGTTCATTCCAGATCATCCAATATTTGCATCAAAAATATTGTTATTACAATCAGTTGGTGAAGTTCATAATGCATGCAAACAAAACATAGATATAAATTATTCTGATTGCCTAGAAGAAATAAAAAAATGTATTAGATATATATATGAGTACTTTGACATTGCTGATTCAGTTTGGTGGGAGTCATTTTTCAATAATCAAAGTGATATCATTTCAACAACAACAAAAGAAGATATACCTTTGAAAAATCCATTTATTTGGCCACAAAATGTGTCAAATGAACATGAGGAAAGAAACATTGTTGAATAGCAATAATCTCAAGGTATTATTAATTCTTCACAGGCAGAGGAAAGAGAGATGTATATTGGTTCCAGAAGGTCTCGTGCACAACGTGAAGTTGTGGAAGACCTTTATAGGGTTTCAGTACATGATATTAAGGAGGGTTGCATGATTGCAGTGCTAGCAAATGGAGATCTCAATGGCTATCCATTTTGGGTTGTTAAAGTTATAAAGGTCTTTACAGAAAATGAGGATGTTACAAGTGTTGAAGTACATTGGTATGCCACAAATACACACCCATTCAATGGTGTGTATAAGCCAGAGATGGTAGTTGACAAAAAAAATGGCGAAAAGAGAAAAAGAAAGGGTACGAATATAAATCGTCGCCGCACAGACATATTGAAATTGGAGGATGTTGACATACTTATTTATGACTTCAATTTAACAAAGAGGGGAACTCTTCGCTTCAAGACGATAGAGATTCTGAAAAGGTTGTTACCAGAAGGAACAATATTGAGATGGGAGTCTGATGAAACCAGTCGTAGATCTAGAAGAATTTTGAAACCTGAAATGATGGGCATGCATGTGGACTCAGATGGAACACTAGTTGATGAAAGAGAAGAATATGGAACATCTTCATCAGCATCCAGTGACTCATCTGAAGATGTGAATTCTGATGGCATGCAAGAAAATATGAGTGATTTTGAATAATTGTTTAAGACAGTTTATCTAACTAATGTATGCATCGTCTCTTGAAATAAAAATTTTAATTTCCATATGGTGTTAAATGAGAAGTTATGAAACACTTTTATGTTGTTAGATCATTTTACTAGCATTTTTTTAAAATTTGTAAGATTGACCCTAAAAAAATTCATCGTTCCAGTATAATCACTTTTTCGTTTTCAAGCTATATTTTGCACGAAAATTTTGTTTTCACTACCATTTTTAAAACATGTTCAAAATTAGCCCTAAAAAAAAACCATTGTTCCAGTATACACACTTTTCATTTTTAGCACCGTTTTTTATGTTTTTTTGGCATTTTTTTGCCAGAGTTCCCGTTTTGAGTTTATAGTTCCCGTTTCAAAGTTTACATTGTTTGAGATTAAAATGACAATGGATTCTAGGAAGAACCTGTCATTGAAGGTCAAGAAGGGAATGATAATGGACAAGGGTCTCTACACGATGAGGGTTCAAGTCCAAGAGTATGGGAGATTAGAATGATCGTTAAAGAAACAACGGGCATCAAGCTCTAAAGCAAGACCGCAACTCGACAAAGAATTACAAGAAATAAGAAAAAAGAATTAGGCCATGACAGTTTTGATATGGAAAGCCTTGTTTTTTCAAACCTACCAAGGATACCTTGCACTAGAAATGCTACCATATGATCTTAACAAAGTCCAAAGCCTAATATTCATCAACAAAAGTTTTATGATTACCTAGAATCTTTAATAGATGGTGAAAAAACACTTTCTTGGCAAGATGTTGATGATGTCATGGAGCCTCAAATAGTTGAAAACAAGGTACAAACTCCTTTTATCTCAAAATTACAGGAAAAAAATAATAATAATAATCAAGAAATTATAGAAAGAAGTAAAGGAATTGTATGGTTTAGAATGATATATTAAGAATGAAAATGCACAATTGGAAGTTCAAAGTGTCGAAATTGTGGAAGGAAACATAGAATCGCAGTTTGAAAATCAACTGCTAAAGAAACAGGCTCTTAAATTTTTCAAAGAGACTTCAGAGGCAAAACAAAAATTTCAATATCAAAGTTTTAATGGAAAGACTAAGGCGGCAATTTAGTAGGCAGTGTAGTTCCAATTTTGACATTTTAATTAGGGCAGGAGAGAATATTTTAAGTAGTAACAAAATTAAACCCAAATTTTGCACTAATATTGAAATTTGAACGTGGACATGCAAAACCTTCATCTTAGGAAAATATTGAGCTTGTAATCTATTACTAATTGTGCACTATGAACTAAGCCCAATTCTACCTTTTTTTCATCATTTTTTACCAAGAATATCCATTTTGGCTAAAAATCCTTGTCATTTCCAATAAATGAACTTTAAAATGAGCATATGAGGTGTTAAACTATTCTTTAGTCCCAAATTCCTAATTTGACAAGTTAAATGATATTAGATATTGATTTTCTAAGTGGTAATTATTGGAACATATTATGATAATTTATCATCGATTTACTTATCATCACTTTGTCAAAGCTAAAGTGATTAGTTAGGAGTGATTTGTGATATTCATGGTATGGTTAAATTCCTATTAAACCTTCCTGGAGGAAAATGATAGTCTTCAACCAAACCATGGCCAACATTAATAATTGTGAAGATGCAGATCTTGTAATTGCAATGTGAACCATGTAACCAACTTGTAGATCCAGTAATCATTTGTGGATTTTCATCTCAAAGTTTTCTTAAATAGAGATGAGGGACTTGAAGATTCTTCGCAGGTTCCATGAGATGGTTTAGCACCAATTGCATATCCACAAAATTTGAAACGGGCATCGTCTACTTTTAATATCAATCTAGCACCTGTAGAATATTTGAATGAATATAGAGTATCAAAAACCCTATTTTAGGATCTAACCGTTAACGAAAATAGTAGATCATAGGAATTATAAGATGACCAACTTAGTTTTTAATGAGTGCCTTAAAGCAATTATGATATAATGAGAGAGAAATTTAAGAATACATATGTAACTTGATTTCCATTCTCAATTGGATATGAAACTTGTTAGTACTAAGAGTTATTTTACAACGTGTACCAAAACTAGAGGCCCCCTTTTCTAGTACATGTGTCTTTTATAATTTTTGTTATTTTTTGCGTATATAGATTACTAATTTTGGGCGTAATTCGAATCTACAATATAAAAGCTCTATTTCATAATATGGATTCACTGGTTTTATAAAATGATATCACAATCCATAATAGTAACCTACAAGGATCATTATTTTCTCATTTTGATTGAACTAAGTTAGGCTGGAACATTTTTACATAGATCATTCAATTCATTGAATTGGTCATAATGTTGTATTCCAAGTTTTTCTATAGTAACTTAGCAAATTTTGATTGGAAGATTAAACTTGATCTTGTATTAGTTTAGGTTTGTACTTAGTATCCTAAAAAACATTATTTTTCTTTCATTTTCTAAACTTTGAATTCATATCATTGCTTTAGAATACGTGTAGATTTTTATCTGAAAAGTTTCTCTATGGATCATAAAAGTTAAATGATATAAAATAGAGTATATGTTAAAAACAATATTTACTTAATAATGCTGGTAACCTTAGTCCATACAATTATATTTCAAAATAGCACACGATGTATAAAATACTTATTTTAGTGACAAATCAAGTTTACATTTTAAATTTGTTAGAAATTAAATAATGGAGCAATGGAACACATAAAATATTGTGGAAACACAAACACAAAAAACATAAAACAAGAAAGACATAAATATACGTGGTTCACCCGATTTTGGTTATGTCCATGGAAAAACCCCAGTCCTTCCTTTATATTATCCAACAAAATGAAGAGATACAACCTACAACAAGTTTGTTGTAATTTCTTCCTCTTCGCTCTCACGCAGTCTCCTCTCTTTTTCTTGCACAGAATAATAATACACAATGGCAATACAATTCCCTCATATAAACCGAAGGTTGTCTTCTAGGGCAAAAAACCATAAATTAGCATAACTTCTACCGTCAGATATTTCGCCTAATGAACAACCCAAATTGACTACGAAATTACAAGATTTTACAAGGCAATTTTTCATCTAATTTTTGCTTCAAGGGCAATACCCCTAAACCCTCATCAGGGGGGGCTCCAAAGAATTGCAGTTGCCCCCTCCCCTGACAGCAATAGTGGGGGGAAAATGCCCCCCACATCCAACCCCCCCTCCCCTGCCATCAAGGACTGAGATCCATCCACAACTTAAACAAAATTCTCAAAACAATTAGCAAGATAATGAGGTTCCACACCCAACATAATTGTGATTGTTTGGATTGCATACAAGTAGGATAAATTAGATAAATAGAGTTTTGAATAGTAGGTAAACCACTTATGAAAATATAGTGCTTTCATTTCATAAATTTATAAATCTAGGTTGATAAATAAATGTCATAAAATTTATGCAAATAAATTACCTGATAGATTTATTGCCACATTTTGTAGTTTGGAGATTGTTGCTCTCTTATTCGCGATGCTTTCATCGAGATTTAACATTGTCTACAAATATCGACTTTGTTTGTTCTATGGAAACTCAAGTGCAAAATATTTGTTGGTCAAGGGTATACTTTTTTGTCAACCTTCAGTGCTATGTGGCAAGACAAGGTTTGTTGAAAAATGTGTAACTAGGTTTGGTCTTCATAAATATGAAATGTATTTTTTATTCTTGTAAATTGTAGAATGAAAGAAAAATATTATTATTATTTTTGGAGTATCGGTTTCATGCTCAAGGTCTTTTATTTTATAGGTCAAGCACCCATTGAGTGCTTCTAGGGTTGGTCCTAGGTCAAGAAGTCAAAAGAGTCATTATCATAAGTTGAAGACCCCATCAAGCACCTTGTAACTTGTAAAGAAAATTGTTTTTACCTTAAAAGTGTCAAAATACCCTTCAAGACCAAGTCGGCATGGCAGCTAGCAAGTCGGCCTAATTTGAGGAGCCACGTCCATCTTGAGAGGCCTATATAAAGGAGAAAACTCAACCTCTTGGATGCACATTCATCCCTCACTCATCCAAGCGAAGGAGGAACAAGAAGAAGGAAGAGGACAAAGGAAACTTGTTTTTGGGCTATTTCTCTCTCACATGTGTGAAGGAAGGCTAGGGTTTCTACAGCAAATCTAGGGTTTTCTTCTATTATTTCAATCTTGAAGAAGAGAAGGAAAGAAGGTCAAGCAAAGGTCACAAGAAGCCATCCTCAAGCTCCAAAAGGAAGACAAAGCCAAGTGAAGGTCTGAGGAAGCCTTGGAAGACTAAACGAAGCTCACATGTGTGGCAGCGGCCACTACGAGAGAGCCAAAAATTTCAGGTCTGCAGTGCAAGCCAAAATTCTACAGTTGGGGGTTGAAGTTGTGTTACTGGAAGAGATTTGACTAGGTTTGACTTGGTCTTGGAGGGTATTACTCGTGGTCTAGAGGTCTTGGAATTCGTCAATTGAAGAATTTATAAGGAAGAGAAGAGATTTGCAGGTTTTCCTCTCAATTGGAGAGGTTTTGCCACCCAGCTTGCAGCCTGTATTATGTGTTCTTGTTCTTCTTGTTTTGGTAGTTGTTTTATGATATACAAACATATTAATAATAAATAAAAAAGTAATAAGTAAGAAAAAAGTAAAAATACATCATAAGCAGTGATCAAGGAAAGAGAAATCACTCTAATTAGTACCCTATAGATTTATCAACATGGTATCATAGTTATGGTTGGCAGAGGGCATTATGAAGATCTCTACTACATTGAAGAAGTTCCTAAAGAAGTGTTCAAAGGTAGAAACTCATCTCAAGAAGGGTATCAAAGAAGCATGGAATATCTTATTTACTCCAAAGAAGAAAGTAACAAAGACAAAGGACGTAGGACTCTTCTGAGCATTCACTAGCACATTTCAAGATGAGAACATTTGGGTAATCGATAGTGGAGCATCAAGGCACGTGACCGAGCATCACAAGTAACTGAAAACATTTTCAAAATGGAAGTCTTCTTACTCGATAGAGCTTGGAGATAATAAGAGTTATCCTGTGAGAGGAATTGGATCAACCTCAATAGAGCTGGAGAATGGAGGCAATATTCATCTCAACAGCATCATATTTGTTCCAGGTTTGCACAAGAACTTACTCTTCATTTCAAGTCTAGAAAATAAAGGTGATAGAGTGGCTTTCATTGATGGAAAAGTTGTAGTATAGAGTAAGAAATCAGGCATAGAAAATGCTAGAGTAATTGGGATTCGTGAAGGAAGACTCTACAAGTTGTTATCCCCTCTTGCTCAAGCTTTAGTTCACATTAAAATCAGCCCATGTGAACTTTGGCATAGAAGATTTGGTCGTCTCCATTTCAAAATTCTTCCAACTCTAAGCTCTATAGTAGATGGAATCCCCAAACTAAAAGAAGATCACGAAGGGGTATGCAAGAGATATGCATTGGGTAAGAACACCAAGAGACCATTTGGAAGCAGTGCTTCACGATCAAAAGAAATCTTGGATCTTATTCATTACGATGTTTGTGGTCTTATGAATCCTAAATCACTTGGAGGTCATCTATATTATGTCACATTTATAGATGATCATTCAAGGAAGACTTGGGTTTACTTAATGAAATCCAAGGATAAAGTATTTACTAAATTTCAAGAATTCAAAGTTGAAGTAGAGAACCTTAAAGAAAGAAGAATCAAGATATTAAGATTTGATAATGGAGGAGAATATACATCCAAGGAAATCATAGCTTTCTTTAAGGAGTGTGGGATTAAGAGGGAGTTGATAGTCTCATGTAATCCCGAACAAAATGGAGTTACAGAACCAAAGAATTGATCCATTGAAGGAAGTGTAAAAGCAATGTTACATGATCAAGACTTACCGAAATCTCTGTGGGGTGAAGCTACAAAGATAGTTGTATATATACAAAATCGAAGTCCCCACAGGTATCTAGATAACAAGACTCCTAAAGAGGTGTTCACTAGGAAGAAACCAACCGTAGATCATCTCTAAAAATTTTGTTGTCCTATCTATATACATACCTAAGGACAAAAGAAAGAAGTTGGATCTATCTAGCATGAAGGGAACCTTTGTGGGCTATAGTAACTCTTCTAAGGCCTATAGGATCTACATAAAGGAAGGACATTAAATAGAAGTCAGTCGAGATGTGATATTTAACGAAAGTATTACATTCAAGAAATCAAAGGATCTCCCTATGGACTCTGATGATGAAGAACTTTCGGTATTCGAAGAAGTTACTAGGGAAGAAGAAGAATCAAACCATGATGATGAAGGTCCCTATGAACCAATACAACCTATGGTAATTCTCGAAACCAAAAAAATACCTAACTAGTTGAAGTCTACACTTCTAGATGCAGAAGGTCATGGGGCAGCTCAAGGTACATTCAGGGAAAGTAAGAAGCCCAAACAATATTTTGGGTATGCAGCCTACATGACAAAACTAATTGAAGCAAAGCCATCCACTTTTGAAGAAGTTGTCAATCACCAAGAACAGAAGGATGCCATGAATGAAGAATATCAATCTATAATGAAGAATGGAGTTTGGGATATCATACCTAGGCCTAAAGACAAATATCTGGTAATTTCCAAGTGGTTCTACAAGATCAAACCTGCAGCAGATGGAAGTATTGATAAATATAAGGCAAAATTTGTCGCTAATGGCTTCTATCAACAAGAAGGCATTGATTATGAAGAGACATTTGCTCCAATAGCAAGGTATACAACTATTGATTCGTTGGTCTCTTTGGCAACATCAATGGGATGGAACATCCACCAAATGGATGTTAGATTGCATTCGTAAATGGCACAATTGATGAGGAAGTCTATATAGAGCAACCCTTGGGATTTGAAATTAAAGACAGAAAAGCATATGTTAGCAAATTGAAGGCAACATTATACAGCCTCAAGCAAGCATCAAGGGCATGTTATGCTAGAATGGATGCATACCTACAAAGACTAGGCTTCTCAAAGAGTTATGATGATCCAAACTTTTTTATTAAGGTTGTGAAGGGAGAGTTGGTAATCATTCTTTTGTATGTGGATGATCTTCTCTTGACATGTGTGGAAGGTTGAATTGAAGAATGTAAGAAGCATCTAGAAACAAAATTTGACATGAAGGATCTAGGGTTGATGCACTACTATTTGGGACTGGAAGTCTGGCAAGGACCTAATGAAATCTATCTAGGTCAAGGAAAGTATGTCATCAAGATGTTGAAGAGGTTTGACATGATGGATTGTAGACCAATGACAACCTCGATGATCACAAACTTGAAAAGACTAAGGATTTATGAATCAAGCTATGTGGATCTTCTAGGTATAGGCAATTGATTGGCTTACTAATGTACTTGGTGAATACTCGACCAAACATATGTTTTGCAGTAAATATTCTCAGTCAATTCCAAGTGGAGCCAAAGCATGATCATTGGATAACAACAAAACATATACTGAGATATTTGTAAGGAACAATCCACTATCGCCTAAAATATGATAGGAGGAATGATGTCCACTTTATTGGATATACAGATTCCAACTGGGGAGGCAGTGAACAGGATGGAAGGAGCACTACAGGATGATGTTTTAGTTTGGGATCCTCCATGATCCCATGGATGAGCATAAAGCAAGATACAATTGCTTTGAGTAGTGTTGAGGTTGAGTACATTGCAGCATGTGAAGCAAGCAGAGAAGTTGTCTAGTTAAGAAGTTGTTATCATACTTATTTGAAGGACCAATGGACACTACAATGATACATTGTGATAACACGAATTGCATACAATTGTTTAAAGACCCAATATTTCATGGAAAGACAAAACATATCAACAAGAAGTATCACTACATTTGGAAGCTAGTACAAGATGGTGTGTTGCAGCCACAATATATCTCCATCGATGAGCAGGGAACTGACATATTGACAAAATCTCTTCCTAATAAGAAGCTTATATATCTCAGAGACAAGCTTGGTTTGGCTGATGTATCCTCCCTAATTGAGAGGGAGAGATAGGCACATCATTCTTGTCTTCACTTGGGAAGACATAATGGAGGATTGGGTAAACATTTAGTATCTGATGCTCTTTGAGGATGTGGTAGGGCATCCAAAATAAGAGTAGTCATGGATTGATATTCTTTGAGGACTAGCTATCCAAGATAAGAATAGTCCAAAGAAGGTCATACTATGTGAACACCCGGGTGGGGTGTGTACCTTGAGAGACAATGATGATGGTCTCTATAAATCATTGGTCTCGCCAGCATTGTGCTTTGATCTTGCGGAGAGATAGAGTTGTTAGTCAAAACCTTGCTATATGAAAATTGTAGTCGTTATGATGCTAAACAGATAGGTTATCAATCTGACTCTTCTTATGAGATCTCTTTAGATTGAGAATGTCCATGTACCATTTATGAATACCTCCCTAGTTAAGAGGGAGTGTTCAAAAATGTGTAACTAGGTTTAGTCTTCATAAATATGAAATGTACTTTTAATTCTTGTAAAATGTAAAATGAAAGAAAATTATTATTATTATTTTTGGAGCATGGGTTTCATGCTCAAGGTCTTTTATTTTATAGGTCAAGCACCCATTGAGTGCTTCTAGGGTTGGTCTTAAGTCAAGAAGTCAAAAGAGTCATTTTCATAAGTTGAAGACCCCATCAGGCACCTTGTAACTTGTAAAGAAAATTATTTTTACCTTAAAAGTGTCAAAATACCCTTCAAGACCAAATCGGCTTGGCAATTGGCAAGTCAGCATGGAAATTGGCAAGTCGGCCTAATTTGAGGAGCCATGTCTGTAGGAATTTGCAGGGTAAGTTCCTCAAACAGAACACCAAAGGACACCGCTCACAAACAGATCACAGATCAATACACCAGTATTGTTGACGTGGTTAAAACTCTCAAAGAGGGAAACAGTCCACGGCCTGAGCCAACGCGGCCACTTCAGGCAATTTATTAATAAAAGAATGTAAATTTACATAAGCTTCTCTCATGAACGGTTACCCTGCAAATGACTCTCCATGCTCTTTAAATAGAGATCATGGACCAATCGGGTGTTAAGCCACGGATCAAGTCTCAATAATACCGAGGAGAGAATGAATCGTTGGATCACTACATATCGTGACCGTCGGATTGTAAGTTACAAAAGTACATAGTAAAGAAAACACTTTACCTAACTCTACACTACACCAAATTATACTTAACTATTTCTTATGTGTCGGAATATCCTAACATCCCCCCTTAAGAACAACTTGGGATAGGATTGAAGGATGTACAAATATGACACGATAGGAAAAGGACGGAGATATTAGAGCCTATCCCCCCTTAGTGACAACTCCCTGAACTCCAACCATAAATCGAAGTTTAGTAAACTTGCCTCCGTGAGAGCCTTAGTAAAGATGTCTGCAACTTGATCATTTGTTGAACAATATTGCACTTCAAGAACATGGTCATGCATGAGCTTTTTGATGAAGTGCATGTGCAGTTCAATGTGTTTGTTGCGCTGATGTTGCACTGGATCTTTTCATAGTTGAATGGCACTTTGATTATCACAGCAAAGTGTAATCGGCTGCTGCTGTTGAAATCCAAACTCTGATAGGATCTGACAAAGCCACAGGGCTTCCTTACTAGCTTCTATAGCACCACGATACTCTGCTTCTGCCGAAGAAAGAGAAATGGCACTTTGTTTCTTGCAAGCCCATGTAATAGGTCTTGAACCAAGAGTGAACACATAACCTGTAGTAGACTTCCGATCATCAGGGTCACCAGCCCAATCGGAATCAGTGAAACCAACCAATAGAGGAGATGCTTCGACACTGTAATGAATCCCAAACTGAATTGTACCTCGAACATAACGAAGTATTCTTTTAGCTACTTTCCAATGACTTTCATGTGGGTTTTGCATAAACCGAGTAATAAGGCCAACAACAAAGGAAAGGTCAAGATGAGTATGGGTCAGATACAAATGTTTTCCTACAAGTTGATGGTATAAGGTAGCATCAACTTCAAGTGAAGTACAAGTGACTGAAAGTTTGGCTCCAAACTGAAAGGGAGAAGGGGCTGGCTTACAGTCTTCCATGTGAAAATGGCATAGAAGATCACAGGGATACTTGGACTGGAAAAGGGAAATACCTTCCTTGGTTTGCAAGACTTGAAGACCAAGAAAATAACGCAAGTGTCCTAAGTATGTCATTTCAAACTTCTTTTTAAAGCTGGACTTCACATGGTTTATAAGGTTGGGATCACTACCATTAAGGATAAGATCATCAACATAAAGAACAAGAATGATAAGGGACTTGCCCACTTTCTTGGTGTAAACAATATTGTCATAATGACACCTAGAAAAGCCAGTTTCTAAAATAAAGCTATCCATTTTGGCATACCAAGCTCGAGGGGCTTGCTTGAGACCATAAAGGGATTTCTTAAGCCGACATACAAGGCTAGAGTTTGTTTATATAAAGCCAGTAGGTTGTTCCATATAGATTTCTTCATGCAAGTCCCCATGTAAGAAGGCAAATTTAACATCCATCTAATGGACTTCCCATTTGAAAGAGGCAGCAAGGGAAAGAACAAGGTGGATAGAGTCATTTTGGCACAGTGGAGAGTTTTCAATAAGTCAATGCTTTTACTTGTGAAAACCCTTAGCAACAAGACGAGCTTTATGTTTATCAACTTTTCCATCTGGTTCATACTTGGTTCTGTAAACCCATTTGCATCTAACAAGTTTTCATCCCTTTGGTAGAGGAACAAGATCCCATGTATCATTTGCCAATAATGAACGATATTCTCCATTCATAGCTACGTCCCAATCTGGATGGCTTGAAGCTTCTGCAAAGGTGTCAGGATCATAATTCACTAAGCTTGAGCCAGTAAAGAAAAGGCTCTATCGAACTGAGAATGTGTATGTCATTGATCTATAGGATCACCAGCAAGAGCACCTGCTGCATCCGGAGTAGCACAGACCCATTTTGGAAGCTAAGGAGCTAAAGGAGGATCCTGAGAAGGTGGGGGAGGATTGTCATCCTCGCTTTCATCATCTGAAGAAGAAATATTTTCAAAAATAGAAGAGATAGAGAGAGGTGGCACATCCGCCAAACTAGGCTCGTAGGCCGATATATTTTCAGCAAGCTTTACATCTCTTCTAATGATAACATTTTTGGACTTAAGTGGAATAAGTCTATATCCTTTGACATCTTCAGAATATCCAACAAAAATACATTTTTCACTCTTAGGTTCTAAAGCTTTATGTTTCTCATCTGAAATATGGGCCCATGCTTCACTTCCAAACACACGAAAGTGACTTACATCTGGTTTAATTGAGCTCCATGCTTCTTATGGAGTGATATTCTTTAAAACCTTAGTAGGAGTGCAATTTATTATGTAATTTGCACAGTTAATTGCTTCTGCCCAAAAATTAAGACTAA
>APFE030838140.1:131565-177065 GCA_000404065.3 Pinus taeda | reverse complement strand
GGGAACAGCTTGTCCACAACAAGCACATAACTGGTCTTGGATATGACAAGGACTTGTCCTTTCATATTCCAGACTACGCCAAGCCCATTCAGTTTCAAAGTGCTGGATTCATTCATGACAGTTCACCTGATCCTTATGACAGTTCAGCTTCAACTGTTCCAGACTCTGCCCCTCTTCCACATCAACAAAAACAACAACAGTTTGTAAAATGCCAACACTGTGACCGAGTTGGCCATTTGAAAGATCATTGTTTTGATCTTCATCCATGTAAGCACTGTCATAAAACCAATCATTATTCACACAGATGCTTCAGAAACAAGCATCCTGCAAGAACAAAGATTCATCTAGGATGGATCGCTTCTTAGCAATGGGCATCAATAGCCAAGAAGATATTCCAAACACATGTAAGAACTTGTTCCAGAGTATTGAATATTCTTGCAGTTGAGTTTTCTCCATCATCTCACCTTGTATCTGACAGGGGGGGAAATGATGGTCATCTACAAGCTTCAAAGTCACATCAAGCGATCCTGAGCCACAACCTGCCACACCAGTTTCAGAGTTGTAGCCAGAGACAAAGATGCCCATGAACATGCCTTCAGTTGGCAATCTGGGACACTTCCTCTAGCAGAAGACTTCAGCTTCTTGCCAGTTTTGGAAGAGTTCCGAGAAAAAAATTGAGAACACTTCCTCTAGCAGAAGACTCCAGCTTCTTGCCAGTTTTGGAAGAGTTCCAGGAATTGCATTAAGCATTCCAGAGTTGTTGGTCATCCTTAAACCATCACAGGTTGAGACTTTCCTTTTTGAAGTTTTACCTTTTATGTGGGGTGAGACCTCCCTTTTATGGTTGAAGGTTTCCCTCTTTAAAACAATAGGATCACTCCCTCTAGCAGAAGACTTCAGCTTCTTGCCAGTTTTGGAAGAGTTCCGGGAACTGCACTAAGCGTTCCAGTGTTGGTATCCTTAAACCACCGCCCTTTATACCAACATTTCAAAGAGCACATTCAGCCTAGTGCTGCCATGCATATTTGCACATTTTGTATTACAGCTCTCTTCTTGACTCATACATAACCCTTCGGATTAAGGGGGGGAATGTTTGACACCTAATCCTAAATGGGTTAGTGTGGAAACCGAATGGACAAAAGGAGTCCAAGAGACCTTGGGAAGTGAATCCCAATGATCACATAATGTACTATAAATGTGTATCATTTGTGAATAAAAAATGTATTGCATGCTTTATCTTTCCTATTTGTTCTTGCTCACCATGTGTGTTTAACAATTTTTAATAATTATAATAAATTGGTATATAAAACCCCTTTTATTGTAGGAGAAGGGATCCACCTTCACACAACAATTTGATTGCTAAAATCTAGAAAGACATACATACTCTACCCCTTTTGGATTTGAACCAATGGCCTGTTAAGAGGAAACACATGCCCTTAACCATTAGGCCCACATAAGTCGTAAAATATTATAAATGATTCATCATGAATTTTAATATAAATATTTGTATATAAATTGTAAGTTAATTTGGAAATAGTTAAATTAATAAAATATATATTAAAAATCATAGATTCCAATCTACTTATTTTATTTTTATTTTATGTGAAGTATCTTAATGTTTGAACAAACTTTTATTTGATCATTTGATGTAACTTAATGTGTGAAATGTTTGTGTGTATATATATATATATATATATATAAGGTCACATACAAGCCAAATACTAAATTGGTGTATCATACCCCTTGTTTACCGGATAAGAAAACTCCTCCACACCAAGCAATTCCTTCCTGTGCTATGAAAGAATCTCAACCCATGGGGTATAGACCGGTTGGTTTGTGTGGGTTTAGTCCTCATCAAGTCACAAGTTCAAATCTCATGGGGAGGGGTTGAGGGTGAGAGCCAATTGTGAGGAAATTAAACTATCCCAAGAGATGCTTAGACTCGACCCAAATCTCGCACAATCCTGATTTGGGCATATATTCTTCCATCTGATTTTAGAGCACAAAACTGGTGACAACATGTTACAGTTGGGCAAATTGTTCATCCATCCAATATTAGGGTTAGCACCGGGGTGAGCTAGCTAGGTGGACTCTGCACATATAAAAGTACATTGGTGATCATATCCTCTCTAGGAATATACTCAAAATGCAAGATTGTATTTAATTTATTTCAATTTTCGCTTTACAACCAGTTCTTCCCTGTCTGGAAGTATTCTAAAAGCCAGAAGTCCCAGAGAGAGGAAGCAGGTGAGTGGGTGGGTGGATGCATAGATACACAAATACACATACAGTGTACACGTATAGATATGCACACTTTAAGATAGCCATGTCCCCATTTCCTAAAACTGTGAACACTAGCATTGCTAAGCTTGAAAAGTTTCTGAGACTAGGAATTGTCTGAGTTTAAATTTTCAAGTAAGAAAGTTTGCACCTAAGTTTAAAGCAGTCTTAGATAAAAAAGAAAACAGTCATTATGCCGGAGTCAGTCCCAAAGCACTGAATGTTTTTTCATATATCAAAATAATCTCTCACAAAATCTGCTCGCTCCAAAATTCCATCGCTTATTTTATGATTCTCGCAACAATATGTCAATGAATGACAAAGATTTCATAAACTCCTCTCTTGAATCACTAGATCTGGGAACATAGACAGATAGATTTATTTCTTGTACATATAAATCCTGGCCGGAGCTCATACTACTATAATTGCACTCACCAGTTGAGAATACATTTGCATAAATCCCGTTTGGAAACCTCAAAATTTCAAATTACTTTGGAAGATCGTTTCGGTTCTGCAAATCAAAAGACTTAAGCGGTAACAAGCTTCTTTATTCAAAAGACATTTATCATCATCATGCTCCATATTTTGGGGCTTTCCAAAGCTTGAATGCAATCTCATACAATAGCCGATCTGCAAGTATTGCAAGATTCCCTCCATGCTGCAACAGAAATTATTATCAGGCTTCCTAGGTATTTCACCAGTAAATAGATTAAACAGTTTAAGACACAAAAATAGTCAATCAAAACACACCATTTCCAGAAAATTGAATGAAAGCTATTTTGACCGATGCACATGTAACCTAATTCCCTTAGACACATATGTCCATATAGCCCTTGTATCATTTGAGATAAGTACAGCAGTGTGTTTTTCTGCCAACATAAGTGGACTGGTAATAAAATGGCTTTCTAAAATGCCCTGAGACTATTCCACTTAATTTTTTCTATGTGACTGATTATTACATTACTGCGAGGAACTTGAAGAACAAACCTTCACAAAATGTGAACTAGTGAAAAGATCAAAGAACAACTCAAAATTCTCTCCAATTCTTCAAAAAAATAAAAAAGATTGAGATCATTTATTGATAACACACCAATATCTAATCACACTTTTAACGTCAGAATTTTATAAATTCTAGTCAAGAGGAATATACAATAAAGAAATAAAGATCTGGACAAAATAGAGTGACCAAAATGGAAACAAAATAAAGATCTCTACTCTGCTAATATCAGTGACTTGCAAGGAACAATCATCTAGCTCTGCACAATATTAAATAAAATGAACATCAATCTCAAATGAAAACTGAAGAGAAACAATGTCATTTTGTAATTGACCAATGGTTTCATTCATGCAAAGAGAAAACAATGACATCACCATGTAATTATTCATCTTCAGCATCAGCCTACTAGTTAATTAAGGACGAAATTAACATCTATGTTATGCCCTGATCAGTGTTTGGGAACAGTTAGGTTTAGGGAAAGTAGACTAACCAAAAATATGCGTGTACCAATACCATCCAATTATACATTGGACATTTCCATCAGATATTGTACTTGTATTTGGTAGATAGAGTTATTGAATAGACTGATATTAGGTCTAGATCATTGAGGACAAATTCTTTTATCAACCAGATAATCTGTTGATTGGGCCATTTAAAGTCAACTGCTAGCTTTAGCATTTGTATTTTTTTAACTATTTATTGTGTGAACAAAATAACTCTCTGGTATAGATCTCCAAATGCTGGAGTATAAAAATGAAGAGCGAGACATGAAAAAGACGCCATCAAACCCAACCTATATGGAGTTAGTGACCACAAATATTACTCTTGGGCTGACACTTACACGTTACCACCTACAGTATATGTCAAACCAAAGGATTCTCTTCAATTCAAAGGAAACATTTTAGACTTCACAATAAAAGTGAAGAAATTAGAATTAACAAAGAAGGCAGGAAAGCAATTTATCATAAGCAAAAGATGTAGAATTTCCTTTAAATTCTGCAACTTCTGTGATGAACAAACCTGAAACTAATCGTTGCAACAAGGCACACAATTTCTCTACCAATTTGCAGCGGAATAGAACAGAAATAAAACACAATCACATGATAGCAAAAAACACAAGATTTTTCTACGAAAACCCAACTGGTAAAACCCTCTACTAACTATAGATTTTATTGAGAGAATTTGAGCAATTGATCTCTTACAACTTACAAGGCAATACAGTTTCACTAGAAAACACACATGTTTTCCCTGCTTAAACTAAGCTTGAACACCCTGCACACAATCCTGATCCAGTTCCTCTTGCTTAAGCTGTTTCTCTGCCCCTATCTTCTAGCACGGGAAGTCTCCTATTTTCTAGCGCAGATTTGGGGTCCTATTATTTAGGATCCTCCTAAATCTTAGCGCACACCTGCAAGCAAAATTATCTCCTTCTCTTGTTGTGTATAGGCTTCTCCTTACACGCTATCCTAGCAAGCCTCTAACACACAATCTCGTGCATACAAGAATGAATAATGATGTGCCCTCGTCCTCCTTGTATGCTTTTTGATCAGGCTAAAACTAGTAAGTGTAATTCTGGAACTCGGACTTGTGGTTGCTAAGTTAACTGAGTCCAACTAACTAGTGTAACTCGTCCTAGTATCAATTTAGAAATTGAGACTTCTCACTTGTCTTTTTCCAAATCTAACTCGCACTAGGAGACAAACAAATTGAGCCTCCAACTTTTGCGCACGAGTTAATACTTCATGAACTCGTCCTACTCCTTAGGAACTTGTGCATGCTAAGGAAAGACTAGGGGTGAGGTCTTCTTGACTAAGGCACAAGTCAAGGACCTTTCTTGCGACTATTTTCAACACTCCCTCTTAGCAAGGAAGGTGCTTCTAGAAGAACCTCGTCCACCTGGATCTGTCTCTAACACTACCACGTTCTCCGTTGTTGCAATTGCTCCCTCTAGAGTCTACACTAGAAGACTTCCCTGCTTTCTTCTAAGGAATCTGATCTGAAGACCTGCTCTTTCCAACCATGCTCTGCAAGTCCATCACTTCAGCCATAAGTGCCATGTACCCTGTGTACCTTTGTGGTTGCTTCTTCTGGCTGAAGGTGATACTAGAAGATCCATCTCTCTCCTGATCTCCCTTAAACAAATCCTTTGCCCACTTGGCTCAAACTCTCCCTATATTGGGAGTCACTGACTGAGTAGCTACCTCCACTCGCCATGGGCTATGCTCCTCATCATCCTGTTGGTCGGCCCAATTGCCAACTAGCTTAGACTAAAACTGAGATACTGGTTGAGGCTCCATTTTGAGTAGCTTCTTCTCAACTATTCTAATTGACTCTTGCTCTAAGGACTCGCTTTGAGTTCTACTTTCCTCAACCATCACTTCTCTACTCTGAGATCTCCCTGCCATGTTGCTCAAGGTTGCACCTGTCTCTACCTTGAACTTGTAGAGATTCTTCTTCCTTACACCTATTTGCTTCTTACATCTAGAAGCTAAGTGTTGGAGGTAAGCCTTACCTCTGTTGAAGATGACATCATAACCCTTATCCTCAAGGGTAACTACCAAAACAAGAATATGCTTTAATCCTAGAACATATAGGGCATCTCTAAGATGAAGAGAATCCCCTGACTCCCTTTGAAAACTAACAGTGCCAACTCCACTAGCTGCATACTAACCATCATCTCCTAGCTCAATCTGAAATTACATGTCCTTCTCCTTCAAGGGGCGGAAATTCTTCTTGTTGTTGTTGAAAACTTTGGTAAATTGTGCGTTGTGTTCAATGAAGTTTACTAGAAGTTTTCAATAACATCAAGTTGCTGACTGTGAAAATATTCATGCTAAAATTCTTCTTGTTTCCAGTTATGTCGAAGGATGCTCTTGAATCAATATACCATACATTGTTGTCTGTTGAGCTTGCCATGCAAGCAATCAATGAGAAATCTTTCTCGAACTGGGCAAAAAATGCATCTACCTCCATTGATGCAGCTACATCATCCTTACTGGACTCCTTTCGCTTAGGACACTTAGTGGCATAGTGTCCAAACTCATGGCAATGGAAGCACTTGATCTTGCTTAGATCCTTCATTTTGCCCTTCTGACTGGACTCAACCACTAGTTTGCCCTCTTTGCCTTTGGCCTTGCTACTCTTACCTACCACGGAAAAGTTCTCCTCGTCCTCTATCTTCATCGATCTACCATCTTTGGTGTCTCTCCGGATCTCTTCTTAAACGCAGTCAATCCAAATCCTTTCCCAAATAGGAAAATTCTCTCTCCCACTTATTGCATCTTGGAAACCATACCAAGACTTGTGAAGTCCTAGAAGAGCAAAACTCACAAGGTCATGCTCTAGTACAGTGACACCAACGCCACTCAGCTCATCTTGTACCTAAGTGAACCTTGACAAATATTTGACGATGGCCTCATCCTTGCTCATCTGGATACTCCTTAGCTTCTTCTTAAGAGCAATCTTCCTCGTATCACTAGTATTCTGATATAATTGTAATATGGCTTGATACATCTCATATGTTGTCTTCTTCTCATGGATATGAGGAACTATATGATCTCTTACCCCTTCTAGAATAATCCTCCTTGCCTTGATATCATTCTTGTTATGTTGGGCCAATTGTTGGGGATCTTGAGGTGGTGTTATTGCCTGCTTATCAACTCTCCCACCCCATTATCTTCCAACACTATTGTGATCCTCCCTTTCCAAGAGACAAAGTTAGAGACTCCCTCAAAACAATGGTTTGCTCTCAATCCTTGGTACGCCATCCTGCTTCCCCAGAGAGCTCTCCAACACCTGCCCATGAGCAACCTTGTAGTCCTTTTCACAATAGGTTGAACTTAGGGCATAAATCAACCACTAACAGCCCTCCAGAATATTGTACTATGACTAATCTACAAGTTGTCCAACCTAGACACATCAACCTAGCAAAAAAAAAACCTTGGAATGACACAATAGACCTCTGTTTGGATGACGATTTATGCCCTAGAAATCTCCTTGGCGTATGCACTGTATTCTGAGTTTTTTTTTCTTGTCTCTGGTTAGGGCTTCTGCAATACACATCAGCCCTAAAACTCCTCATACAACTACACAATTCCTCCACTTCAAGGCTCCTACAATTGTGTTGTTGTTCTATGTGATTGCGGCCAAGGATTAGCCACCTTCTACGCCTCTGGGCCCTCCCAAAAAAAAGGAGATTTGTCCACCTGCAATAACACAGAGCAACCTGTCACCTGAACAAAGAAAGAGCACCCTAAACTTTCACAGCAAACTTGCCCAGATTTGTCCTCAAACACTTCAGCATACCCTCTGCCTATCTTGACCTCCCAAACACAGCAAAGATACGTCAGATTTCGTCCTTGCTTCTCTTGGAAAGACTCCTCTAGGCTGCAACTCCCCTATCTGTCATTCACCCTATGATATTTGCACTTGTGACTTGTGTTGGTCTTTATTTTGTTCCTTGCTCTGATACCATGTAGAATTTCTTTGAAATTCTACAACTGTTGTGATGTAAAAAACAGAAACTAATCATTGCACAGAGACACAAAAATTCTCTACCAATTTGCAATGAAATAGAACAGAAATAAAACACAGTCACGCAATAGCAAGAAGCACAAGTTTTTTCTAGGGAAACCCAACTAGGAAAACCCTCCACTAACCGCAGATTTTATTGAGAGAATTTGAGCAATTGATCTCTTACAAGGCAATACAGTTTCACTAGAAAACACACATGTTTTCCCTCCTTAAACTAATCTTGAACACCCTACACACAATCCTGATCCAGCTCCTCTTGCTTGCATTGTTTCTCTGCCCCTATCTTCTAGTGCAGGAAGTTTCCCATTTCCTAGCACAGATTTGGGCTCCTATTATTTAGGATCCTCCTAAATCCTAACGCACGCCTACAAGAAAAATTCTCTCCTTCTCTTGTTGCGTATAGTCTTCTCCTTACACGCTCTCCTAGCAAGCCTCTCACACACACAATCTCGTGCATACAAGAATGAATAATGATGTGCCTTTGTCCTCCTTATATGCTTTTCGATCATGCTAAAACTAGCAAGTGTATTTTTGGAACTCGGACTTGTGATTACTAAGTTAAGAGTCTAACTGACTAGTGTAATTCGTCCTGATCTCAATTTAGAACTTGAGACTTCTCACTTGTCCTTTTCCAAATCTAATTCACACTAGGAGACAAACAAATTGAGCTTCCAACTCTTGCACATGAGTTACTGCTTCATGAACTCGTACTACTCCTTAGGAATTCGTGCATGCTAAGGAAAGACTGGTGGTGAGGTCTTCTTGACTAAGGCACAAGTCAAGAAGGACCTTTCTTGCTACTATTTTCAACAAAAGAGCGCCATCAAACAGACTGTAAAGGGTCTCTTTCTTTTTTAGACTTCATCAGAGTCCTCATATCTTTCATGGAGATATCCTAGTCAAACCTCTCAGTCCTCGGGTGTTGATTGCCTTTTTCCATAGTTGCATATTTCATGATATCTTTCGTTCTTTCTTCACACATTTCCTTCCCAGGAACTTTTAATCAAAGTTCCTCAAATTATTGCCAACCACCTCATATTCCATATGACATATTATGTTGATTTAGACAATGTGTGACCCATGCCTTCCTGCATCCTTGCAAAGGAGGAGATCCCTTTCTTTGATCATGCTCTTGAGATAGAGCATTTATCCATGTTACCTACAACCATATGACATGACTCTTCAATATCAAATACGAGCATACATACCTCATTTTTCTTTTAGGTCATCTTAGACTTCTTTCAGCAACTTCCTTGATTGAAAGAACTTCAATCCCTTGATCTGCTTCACCTCTTTTGTCATCATACCCTCATCCCATGAATTCCACAAGTTGGAATTCCTTATGAAACCCTTGCTTCCTTTTGATTGGTAAACCTTCCGATGAAGATTCCAATAGAGGATCTTGAGTATCCTCATCCAACAGATGTTTCCTTTTGATAGATGTATGATGAGCCTTGTACTAGATGACCTTATAAGTACCACCTATGTTACTAATGAGGTTTCCAAGAGCTATATCCTTCCATGGGTGACTGCCATAGACTTCAACTATCTTTCATGCTTCTCTATGATGATGTCACGGGCTCTTGTTTTTAATGCTTTTATGATGCCATGATGCATCCTATCATTTTCTTTAGTGATTCATGATAACCATATCTTACAACAAAAAACTTGAAAACAAGAACTTGAAAAGAACTAGGCGAGGAAGAATATCTCGGTCATAGTAGAGATCTCCTACTTCCTCTTTCTTGAACTTCCTCTTTTTAGCTTCCTCCACTTCTTCGGTGATATGGGCTTCTTCTCTACCTCTTTTTTTATTGTCCTTCTTGAGCTTAGGACAATATTTTTTGTAATGCCCATATTCTTGACATCCATAGCATTGAATCTTAGCCATGTTCCTTGTCTTTTTTTTAGGACCAAATTTCTCAGATTTTCCTCTTCTCTTTGTCATAGCAGCATATGCTTGATTTTTATCACTTGATCCCACATCAGTTTTAGCTTTCAACCTGGTTTCTTCAATCTCACATAGTGACCATAGATCCTGGAATGGAGTAGCTTCTTTCTTCCCATAGATGCTTGAAGTAAAGTTGCCCCACTCCTCTAGTAGTGCATTTAGTACTACAATGGTCATCTCCTTGTCACACATTATTTCACCCAGATCTTGAAGTCGATCCCTTATATCAGATATCCTCATAAAGTATGAGGCTATTCCTTCTTCTTTCGATATCCATAGCTTGTAGAGTTCTTTCCTTAGAGAGATAACTTCTCCTGCAGTGCTTACAAAAAACAACTCTACCAATTTGTCATATATTTCTTTTGAGGTGTCGAGTTTAGATACATGGAATGAGGGGATCTTTGATGGATTCTATGAGAATCCTTTGATCCCTCACTTCCCCTTTCATAAAATTTTCAAGTGCTTGAGCATCTTCTTTCGCTAGTTTGGTGATAGATCCTTTGACATGAACCATAACCTCATTTTCAATGAGATTCGGATTTGTCCTCTTCATCCATGCAAGATAGTTTGAAGCCCCAACCAATTTGTTGTTTTCCTTGCAAAAATACATTTTGACAGATTCAGACATAAATATACTTACTTGTGAAGATGTTTCTTCCACTCACTGCCTCCTTGAATTTGATGATAATATAGATGATAGAGAATTTCTCCTTGATGAAGATAGATCTCTTCAAGAGTGATCCTTGACTTCATAAAGGAGGAGATCACTTTAGATCCTTTGATAGTGATGATCTTGTTGATGATGATGACTTCTTGGTGATGTCTTGATGCTTCTTGGATGATCTTCTCGAATGGTAAGGTCCTTGCTTCAACGAGAGTAAATTACTTTAGAACTTTTGAAGATGATGACAATGTCCTTGATCTTGCTTATCTAGGATGAATAGTCTTCAAAAAGCTTGATTCATAAATCCCTTCAACTTGGGTAGGGTCTTTGTGGTCTTTTGAGGATCCCAAGACTTCTTCTTGGCGTAGGCTTCTTCTTCGATCTAGGGTTTTGATACTTCTTTGTAGATCTTGACTTTACATTGATATCCTTCAATTTGCTTTGATGTCTTTCTTGAGATTTGATCCTTGAGTGTCCCTTGATAACATGTCCTTCCTTGACTTTGTCACCTTTGCTCTGAAACCATGTTGACAAATCTTGGGCTTTGCAATTAGGTGATTTCTCTTATGATAATTGTTTGTGAATGCTTTTTACTTCTTCGATTAGGATCTTCTTTTACTTGTGTTATTATATGTTCTTCTTCATCAAACAACTACCAATGCATAAACCATAAAGAGACAAGAGACACCGAATATAGGCGGTCAGCCAAGGCCAAAACCTCTCCCAATTAAGAGGAAAATCCAAACGAATTTTTCTTCTTATAGACACTTCAATTGACGAATACCAAGACCAAGACCCTTGACCTATTTGCCACTCCAAGACCAAGACACAAAGCTTCCTCGATGAGATCCTTCTTGTTTGAGTCAATTTGACTTTATGACCAATCCTAAGGGTACACAAAGGGAGCCATAACTAAAATAAAATTCCTTGCTCATGAAACCCATGAGACAAGCATTACAAACATAATTTTATTTTCTACTTTACGTCAATTACATAAAATCACAATTACACGTCATTATGAAGACCGGACCTAGTTACACTTTTCAAAAATTCACACTCACACTACCACTCTTTGCTGACTATTTATTAGCCTTCGCACATATGTTGAGGAGGTGATTGAGCTTACACAGTTTATGAGGGTTAGTTTGAATGTGTCCTACCCATTTGTCCACTTTCCTATTTATTTAACCATTTTTCCACTCCCTTATATAACTCCATATTCTTGGCATTCACTCCTTGGTTGTGTTTTCCACTAGAAGGTCCACCTACGCATTTGAATAAGCCCAATTCACACCATGTTTTCACCTTGATGATGGACATTTGACTTGGAATAGTGCACCACAATGTTATCAGAACCGGACCAGAACCAACAAAATTAGCCAACCCGATCGGTTTGGGCCCAAAACCAATCCAGTAAGGGCTTTGGAACCGGAATAGGCCGGTTCGGTACCAAACCGAATAGTTCGGGACCGGTTTCGTGCGGTCTATACCTACCCAAGTTAGCGCAAAAAAATGTTTTATTTTTATTTGTATTTTATTCAGTTGGTTGGCCCACTTTTAATTACCCCTTAGGTCAGCCTAATATTCAAACCTATAGCCCTCAGCCTAATATTCAAGCCTATGGCCCTAGTATTGTTATGCAATTCATGGTAATCTAAAGTGACATTTTTCTTTATCTTTCATTTTCATCCTTTTACTTCAATTTTTAGCATTACCATGAGATGGCTCAGGATATTTGAGAGTGGTTCCAACCTCATTGGATTTCATATGGAGAAAGTAGAATTTTAGATTTCACTCAAAATCCAACAGACTTAACAATTTTTCAAGATTTCAAGATTGGGGGAATTGCAATGTTTCCATTGGATTTTTTCATGTACGAGGGTATGGAACAAGTATTTAATGAAGAGCACCAAGCCCTCTATGTACTTTGATGTTAGTGGCATTGGTTGTCGAACTCCTCTATCATGACTCTACTAAAAATGTACCCATCACACAAACAAAATCTTGACATGACATGCTACGCTTTTTCTATCTTATTTTAATACTTAGAGGATTATATTGATGACAAAGATCCTAATATAGGCAATGATTTTGATGATATGTAGGCATTTGTTGTAGCATGATTTTTTTTGGATACTAAAAGCCACTAGAGCCTATTTGTTGATGTATTTTTGGTTCATAAATGGATTGCACTCAAAGTTATTTTGGTTATGTGCACCCTTAAATGCTATATAAATGAGAATTTTTGCTTATTTGTGTATAATATGGTTTGGATTCATACGGATACACATGCATATATATGTTTTTCTTTGAAATTTGAATATTTTATGTGTTTTTGGTCAACCGGTTTTTTGGTCCAGTTTTTTTATTGGTTCTAATTCAGTTCCAACTGGTTCCCGGTCCACAAGGTTTTTCGGTTCAATTCTGATAACATTGGTGCAACCTTACTATACTGGGCGATTCTTCACATGGCTTAAGATTTGCATGGAGGAGTTATCTCTTGAATATTTTTTTTATTCATAGACTTTGGGCTCTTGCTATTTATGGAGTGGCATGCCTTCTCCTGGTGGATCATTTGAA
The DNA here is from genome assembly GCA_000404065.3 of Pinus taeda. Classification (NCBI taxonomy): domain Eukaryota; kingdom Viridiplantae; phylum Streptophyta; class Pinopsida; order Pinales; family Pinaceae; genus Pinus; species Pinus taeda. Next base: position 164,060 of record APFE030838140.1, on the reverse strand, counting down.
TTATTTAGAGACTATTTTATTATGAGTTGACAGGGCCTTAAGCTATGCTTGGAAGGTGCATTTGTGGGAGTTTATTGTTCAGTATTTTGGGAGAATGGTTGCAACTACCTTGCACCATTTCCTAGGGTCACTTGTCTTAGACAATATTTTATTGCTATTTGTTGAATAGGCTTTCCTAGGTATGCACCCTAACTCCTTGATCCTCTCATGGAAGGATTAATACATTGTTTGATGACCAGTTCAAGAACATTGTAACATTATTTTACTACTAGTTTGACTCATCAAACATCATCACTAGGATATTTTTTTTTATTGTGAGGTGGTTGAGCCTAAAACTCTATAAATAAGAGGACCCCCTCACTTGTAATAGTTGTTGTTGAGTGAACCATAGTAGAGCATCTCTTCTTCTTGAAGCAAATATTGTGTAGAAATTAGTTCTTCTTTATATGTATGAGGTTATATTGTAGACGAAATTAGTTCTTCTTTATATGTGTGAGGTTATATTGTAGACGTATTTGTTGGTGATTGGAGCTTTTGTATGCAAGCTAAAGGATTGGATCAAAGTCATCTAAGTAATAACTACTTCAAATGGTGGAAAGCAAGGTGTGAATTTCATCCACTCTTGTATTTTAATTTCATTTACTCTAGGTATTTCTATTATTGTTGCTTCAACAAATAGTAACTTAGGCTAGCAATACTTCGCAAATAAACTGCTTGATCTGATTTTGAAATTAACACCTCTTCAAATTATTCCTTGCATAGATTAGGTTTCAAGTTTCAGCCATATAGGAGCCTTATGGCATGCTTGAGGGAAAACCTTTAGATCCTTGAATTTAGATTAGGTTAGGCCCTCCATATAAATTTCAGTGACTCCATTAACCCAAGGATTAGTTAGGCACTAGTCATCCTCTCTCATCATCCAAAACAATTTTACTTATTTCTATTTTTTAGTTATTTTTCCATTTGTTTAGCTTACTGGAAATTAGCTTATTTTCTATTTCAAGTAATTAGTATCTTCCATATTTTTTTTTCAGAAAATTTCAATTTCCAACAATCATTTTAGGATTTCAATTTCTTGATTTTAAAGTAGGCTAAAGTATTATATATGCTTGATGGAATTTCATTTTATATTTATGTTTTGAATTAAGTGCATTTCCAGCGCTTAAATTAATTCAAAATTTCCATTTCCAACATAGCATAGTGACCTAGATTCTCAGTTTTTTATTATAAACTCTGCTATTTTGAATTTTCTACATTTTGGAAAATTGTATTAAATTTCTGTTTTACATCAAGTCCATTTCCATTACTTGATTCTGTTCAGAAATTTGTCTTTACAGATTGTATTTGAGCCTTAGACCTCACTTTTAGATCAAATATTAGGCTCATGTTGTATATGTAGCATTCTAGAATTTTCTTTTTTGGAATTTCATTGTCAATTTCTGCATTTTGTATTCAAAATTTCAATGCAAAAAATTAAATTTCCAGATTGCATTATTGAGCAGCATCTTCATTTATCACTTTACCTGCTCAAATTTCATTTCATTTGCGAATTTGAAAAATAACTCTAACATAAGGTCATTGAATCTTCGGATTTGACACAAAGTCTAACAATTGAACACAAACGATTTTACACTAGACTTGAAACTTGGATGGAACCTATGCATGCATACCTCCATTGGAAACATTTTAAACTATATGCACAACCAAACACAATTGTCCATAAATACATCATTGGCTCACCTAAACAATCAGACTTAGACTTGCCTTAGGAATACCCCCGTTGAGTTGGAGAAGAGCCAACCTAAAGCAAAAGAAAGAGCTACTAAGATGACAGTAGGTAGTCTTCCTGAGTTACACAAACTAACACTTTGTGCTTGGGACTTTATACTTAGGAGGTGTTAGATTTTGTTGTAACATTTTCATGATCTTGCCTCCAATAAAGTAGCTTTTTCTCAGTCTTGTGTCTTCCTTTGGGTGTATACTGATGCATAGCATTGAGTTGCTTACGCAAGATAAGTCAAATTTCTAGGAGAAATAGATGTAAGGATAAAGTGGTGATGTTTGTCATTTTGATATATAGGGTGGGAAATCTAGCAGGCAAAGCTTTACAAGCTATCACGAAATGTTCAGAATTCTTATATTCACAAACCTTTGATGAGCATAAACACAAAACTTTAGATCATTCACGTTCATTTGACAACAATTGAGTGAAGTTGTGCCCCCAGTATATCCTACTAAGACTTCCTCACAAGGCCTTAATCACGTGAATCCAAAACCTGAGAGATATCTTAGATAAAGGGTAAATAAAATAGACCTTCAAACAGTTTAAACCTTGACCACATAGTTGAAGACCTTAAGTTCCTATTTGAAGACTTAGATTCACTTAACATGGTTGCACCCTGATTGGATGAAATTTACAAACCGCTTGAATTTTCACAAATAAATTGATGTCCACATAACTTACCTGAAAAGGTTATTGACAAACTACCCACCTTCCCAGGAAACAATGTTGTTACAGCAAGTGATCATTGGAGGGATTTCATGAGTTTAATTGTAAAACATAGTGTACCACATTTGGACTCTCTCATGAAGTTGTTGAACTTATCATTAGAAGTCAATGTCCTTGATTGGTTCACAAGTTTACCTAAACATAGTATTCGAGATGAGAACCAATTGTTGAAGAATGTAACTAGTGCCGGTCTTCATAATAGTAATGTATTTGTCAAATGAAAGAAAAAGGAATTTTATTATTAAAGAAATTGACTTATTAAAGCATGGGTTTCATGCTTGGGTCAATGATTTATAGGTCAAAGCCTCCATTGTAGGATTCAAGGGATTATGTCAAATGTCCTTGTCCATGTCATAATGTAATAGACCCTTCTTGGGCATTGTCAATCAAGAAACAAATTTATTTTGATGTAAATTAGGTCTTCTAGGCCTCCTCCACCAAGTTGACCTAATTGAGGGGCAGAATCTCCTATATAAAGGCAGCAACTCAACCTCATTTGGAGCACTCACTCATCAAGTTCAATCTGCAATTTCTAGGACAAGAAAAGGTTGTGAAATTCAAGGAATGGGGAGGAAAGGGCTAGCGAAAAAAGAGGAGGACTTTGTCAAGCACTAGAAGTCGAAATTCTCTCCTTATCTCACACATGCGAAGTTGTTGAATTGTTGTTGGGCCGAAGTTCTGAAATAGCTAGGGTTGAAATTTTAGATTGTTGCTGGGGGCTGAAATTCTGAAGTTGTTGGGGCTCGAAGTTCTGGATTGTTGCTGAGCTATAGCAGCTGAACAAGAAGAGACTATTGAAATTTGTTGAATCATCTTGGAAGGCTGACTTAATGGAGGAGGAAGGTCTTTTGGGTCTAAGATTTTGGTTCATCTCAATTTGATTTACTAGTGGAAGCGTTTGACTAGGTTTTCCCCTAATGAGGGGTTTTAGCCCTGGCTGAGAGCCTACATTTGGTGTCGTTGATCTTCATGTTTTTGTTTTGATGATTGCTTGATGATACAATGATAAAAGAACATTAAAGAAAATAATAAGAACACAAGTAATTATCAACATTAAGGAAATCTTTCTACCTTTCTGATTTTCTAACATGGTTTTAGAGCTAAGGTGAAGAAGGAAGATTAAAAAAAAGGTAGCTTGAAGATCTATTGAAGAAAAGGGGATCAAACAAATATCATTAAGGAAAAAGGACTATACAAGTAGACTACTATCTATAGGAACTATGTCAACTACAATGAAGGGAGAAAATAAGCTACAAGGAGCCTCCAACTACAAGGCATGGAAAAAGAGGATAGATCTTATCCTCACTAAGCACAAAGTTTTGGATCTTGTTCAAGGAAAAGTCAAGAAACGTATTGATGATGAAGGAAAGGAGAAGTTCAGAGAAACTGAAATCTTGGCCATGAATCTAATAGTAGATGGAGTAAAGGATAACCTAATTCCATACATATCCAACATAGACTTCGCTCAAGAAATGTATGAAGCTTTTTCCAAGTTATTCACCATCAAGAACATTGGTCAGATAGCTAGCCTCAAGAATGAACTAAGGACAATAAGGATGACAAGAGATGATACTGAGTCATCATATTTTGTAAGGATATCTACAATAAGAGATGAACTCCAAGCAATAGATGAAGTAGTACCAAAAACAAAAAACAAAAAACAAAAAAAAAAACTCATAATTGTCGCTCTTCTAGGTCTACCAAAATCTTGGAGTGATTTTGCATCAGAAATTAGCAGTTGGAAGGATACTCTTGTTGTTTTTCCACGATCTTGGTGTCTGGGATAGAATCTTAAATCACTGACGCTACCAAACAAAATATCACAACGAAACTACTTTGCACAGCAGAATATAAACAACAATAAATCTACTAGTGCACAAAATATGGACAACTTTTTTCAATTTTCAACCCAACTTTGTTATATTAATCAACATATAATACAACAGTATAGCACTCTCGTACTAGGGATAATGGCCCTCATACATCCACTGATACAAGACACAAAACTAGGGCTTGGTGTCTGTCCATCAACAACCAATCTGCCCATACAAGATACACTGACCATTTGGCTGATGTAGCGCGCTCTCTCGGCTCCTCTCGGTCGTACCCTCTACCTGCCCGATCCTTCAGCTCCCGATCTGCAACACTACCTCTATCAATGATCCAAGTCCATCTGGCCACTGAACCTCGGCTATCCAATCTGCTCAATAGTTGTGCCTTAGTCCATCAAGGACACAACACATCGAGACTCCTGTCGAGTAGTTCACAACTCCGTTTGTGAACAACTCTCAATTTGCCCACTGTTGCTCCTTAGCTACTCAGGGACTTCAGCCACTATGGTCTTGTTGCACTACTCCAATGAAGACCAATATAGGGCACGGAGGGCTACCACCTATCACTGCAAGATGTCCATCTCCCACAATGAACACGGGCTAGGAAGACTACCCATCATCTGTTGTAGAACTACTTCTCCACACACAAGTCTAGGGCTTCTCAACTGCTCCTCTGGTTGATCAAACCTTGAGCGCAACTTCTCCCACTCTAGCAACCATCTAAGTCCATGAAGATGGTGCACATCAGGCTCCAACTTGGGCACTGTCACGTTGTCCTCCACCAGACCATAAATGCCAAATCACTATCCACACTTGGTCCACTCTCACGCTGCCCTCCAACAGTCCACGAGTGACCAATCCTTGTTGTAGCATCTACCTCTGGCTAGGGCATCCTCACACTTAGGAAACCCTCCTCTTGGCTGCCAACAGACTCCATCAAATTTGTCCACACTAGGACCATCCAACTAGCAACAAATTCAACATAAAATCAACATCACCATACCTCAAATCTGTTGTCAAACTGCGGCCCCTGCCTACAAAAACTCGGCCTATCCCCAGTTTGCGGAAACACACTGTCTGTGAAATCCTAGTCTGTGGAAACGCACTACTTGCCGAAACCTAGTCTGCGGAAACGCACTGCCTACAGAAAGCCAGTCTGCTGAAACGCACTGCCTGCGGAAACTCGCTACCTGTGGAAACCTAGCCTGTGGAAACCCAGTCTGCAGAAACTCACTGCCTGCAAAAACCCATTATGCGGAAACTCGGCCTGCCTTCTTCTAGAGCTGCAACTACCTCTGAAGTTGATTTTCTATGTTTGTTGCACATTTGGATGCTAAAATAACTTGAAATCAAGTCTTGTTTATACCAAATACGAGGGCTCAACAACTTCATGAAGATACATGACTTTTGGGTAATTTCACTTCAAGCCTACATGACTTGAACACCCAAAAAATTCATTGTCAACTTCAAAAATTAATATCTTATCAAGGATAACTCGGAATTCAACAATTCTCGAAGCGTTGGATTCTTCTCACCATCCTCTATCATCTCCATTTATCTCATGTCCAAAATTCTCCATGGTTTTGGCTCAAACATCGATGGGTGCAAAACCCCAACCTTGGGTTCCAAGCCCACAAATGATTTTGTGGTGCTCCAACCTCCAAACCCCAAACCCTAGGGCTTAGAGTACCTCCCAAGCTGCAAAAATCAACACTCCCTCCTAGTGAGGGAGGTACTTCCAAGACTAGGAAGTAACCATCATCATCCGATGACACTAGCCCATTTGGCATCCATCACTGCAGCATATTATGTAGAATGAACCCGACAATCTCAATAGTGTCTCTGCCTCATCATATCTGAACCTGAGATTTCAAACCTCCATAGGGTTGCTCCCTCTAAGGCTAGACTCCCTTTGAGCCACCACGATCTCCACTAGCTCAGCGTTGCAAGCACTCATCCTCCTAGATTAGATACCACTCGTGCAAATCCCTCCAATCTCGGATATGCAACATCACGATCCAATGAAGACTCTAACCTGCCAATCTGTAGTCCATCACATGAAGCCATCTTGATCAACTTGATCTTGTCCAAGCCAAAGAAACCCTCAAGTTGTCCCAACCATCCATGGCAAATTAAAGGAAGTCCACGATCAGCAACTTTCCCTACAACAAATTGTTGTTCACTAGGCTCACCACCATCCACTAAAACTCCCAACCAATCTCGCTACCAAGCCAATCAAGACCACATCTCCATGTCTTCAGCTGAACCCTCTACTCCATGATCTAGACACCCACAACTCCCTCTAAGTTGCTTCGCTATTCACACTCTGATTCCCTCAAAGTAGCTCAGATACGCTCTGATACCATGTTGTTTTACCACGATCTTGGTGTCTGGGATAGAATCTTAAATCACTGACGCTACCAAACCAAAGATCACAATGAAACTACTTTGCACAGCGGATTATAAACAATAGTAAATCCACTAGTGCACAAACTATGGACAACTTTTTTCAGTTTTCAACCCAACTTTGTTCTATTAATCAACATATAATACAACAGTCTAGGGCTCTCGTACGAGGGATAATGGCCCTCATACATCCACTGATACAGGATACAAAACTAGGGCTTGGTGTCAATCCATCGACAACCAATCTACCCATACAAGATACACTGACCATCTAGCTGATGTAGTGTGCTCTCTCAGCTCCTCTTGGTCATACCCTATACCTGCCCGGTCCTTCGGCTCCCGTTCTGCAGCACTGCCTCTATCAACAATCCAAGTCCATCTGGTCACTGAACCTCAATTATCCAATCTGCTCACTAGTTGTGCCTTAGTCCATCAAGGACACAACACATCGAGACTCCTGTCGAGTAGTTCACAACTCCGTTTGTGAACAACTCTCAATCTACCCATTGTTGCTCCTTAGCTACTCAGGCACTTCAGCCCACTATGGTCTTCATGCATTGCTCCAATGAAGACCAACATAGGGCACAGAGGGTTACCACCTATCACTGCAAGATATCCATCTCCCACAATGAACAAGGGCTAGGAGGACTACCCATCATCTGCTGTAGAAGTCCTCCAGACACAAGCCTAGGGCTTCTCAACTGCTCCTCTGGCTGATCAAATCTTGAGCTCAACTTCTACCACTCTAACAACCATCTAAGTCCATGAAGATGGTGCACACTGAGCTCCAACTTGGGCACTATCACGCTATCCTCCACCAGACCATAAATGCCCAATCGCTATCCACACTTGGTCCACTGTCACGCTGCCCTCCAACAATCCACGAGTGACCAATCCTCGCTATAGCATATACCTTTGGCTAAGGCATCCTCGCACTTAGAAAACCCTCCTCTTGGTTGCCAACAGACTCCATCAAATCTATCCACACTAGGACCATCCAACTAGCAACAAATTCAACATAAAATCAGCATCACCATACCACAAATATGTTGTCAAACTGCGGCCCCTGCCTGCGAAAACTTGGCCTATACCCAGCTTGCGAAAACGCACTGCCTATGGAAACCCAGTCTACGGAAAGGCAGTAAATGCGGATACCTAGTCTGTGGAAACACACTACCTGTGGAAACCCAGTCTGTAGAAACGTACTACCTGCAGAAACCCAGTCTGCGGAAACTCGATGCCTGCAAAAACCCAATCTGTGGAAACTCATTGCTTGCAGAAACCTAGTCTGCAAAAATTCACTTCCTGCGGAAACCCAATCTATGGAAACTCGACTTGCCTTCTTCTAGAGCTGTGACTACCTCTGAAGTTGATCTTCTATGTTTGTTGCACATTTGGATGGTAAAATGACTTGAAATCACCTCTTATTTATACCAAACAAGAGGGCTCAACAACTTCATGAAGATACATGACTTTTGGGTAATTTCACTTCAAGCCTACGTGACTTGAACACCCAAAAAATTCATTGTCAACTTCAAAAATTCATCTCATCAACAACATCTCAGAATTCGACGATTCTTGAAACGTTGGATTCTCCTCGTCGTCTTCTATCATCGCCATCCATCTCATGTCCAAAATGTTCCATGGTTTTGGCCCAAACATCGATGGGTGCAAAACCCCAAGCTTGGGTTACAAGCCCACAAATGATTTTGTGGTGCTCCAACCTCCAAACCCTGAAACCTAGGGCTTGGAGTACCTCCCAAGCAACAAAAATTAACAACGCCAACCTTCGAACAAATGTGGAATGCATGCAGTCAAGAAGAAGCCTGAATATCATTAGTAAACAACAAGAAGGAGGATGAAGAAGACAACGCATCTAATGTTTATTATGTTCATCACAAGAAGAAGGGAACCTTCAAGAAGTTCAAAGGACCAAAGAAGAAATTTGACCTATCCAAAATTGGATGTTACCACTGTCATAAGATGGGTCATTAAAATCAATGTCCTAAGCATCCAAGGAATAACAAGAGAGATAGGGAACAAGCAAACATTACCAATGAAGCTCCACCTAAGAAGAACAAGACTAAAGAATCGGAAGTCAAAAACTTATACTTCTAAGTCCTCCCTTACATATCCTTCTTAGTCTTCTATTCTAAGATTTGTACTATTTTCCTTTATGTTTTGATTTTTAGTGTTTGTAGGTCTAACATGTCTTGTTAGAATATTTTTGAATTATTTTGATAAGTTGTAGGTGTCCTTCAGAAAGATTGAATTAAGAGGGAGTCTCCACCATTTTACCAAAATATAACTATTTTGTTCTTTGTTTCATCTTTTCATGTTTGGTTTCCTCCTCACATCAAGATTTATTTGTATTGTATGCTAATAACATTTTCATTACATTTTCCTTGGTAGAAAAGATTGCAAAATACACAAAGGTTATGGAGGAGATTTCAAAGGATAGACTTGAAGCATGGAAGAAGTTTTGTTGCAAAGGAAGCCTGTCAAGATTTGATTTCCTACAAGGTTTGTGAAAGAGCAATTCAAGGTATGTTTTAAACTACAAATTTTGTTACGACGTTCTCTTCATAGAGAAGGTATGTTCATTCTCTTTTAATTTTCTTTACATTACTAACACCTATTGAAAAGTGTAACTAGGGTCGGTCTTCATAATGACATGTAATTGTGATTTTTATGTAAGAGATGCAAAGAAGAAAAATAAAATTATTGTATTGCTTTCATCATGGGTTTCATGAGCAAGAGATTTTATTTTCGTTAAGGCTCCCATTGAGAGCCCTTAGGGATATTGTCATCTAGTCATAAAAGTCTAAAGAGTCATTGTCATGTAATGAAGACATGTTACACATTATAAAGAGTCAAACTTGTTTATGTAAAGTCATCCTCCAAGACCTTGTCACTAGCCCTCTTCAAGTCGGCCTACAACGAAGGGAGAAATCTAGAAGACAATGTCGGCCCTCCTCCAAGTGAAAATGTCAGCCTAAGGGCCATGGGCAAACATGTATATATAAGCAATGCTCGGCCTCATTTGAAGGCAAGCAGTTCGGTGAAGAAAGTCTCCAAAAGGAAGTGCGCATTACATCTTAGAAGAAGCCTCCAAGCCAACGAAAAAGGAAGGAAGATAGCAAAGGAGAGGGTCATCTTTAGAGGACTGTTTTTGGGCCAGATTACCCTCACATGTGCGAGAAAGAGCAGGTCTGAAGTTAGCAAGGATAGACCGCAGTTTGCATTGATCTAGTTTGGGAAAGGACTTTGCTCAAGGAGGCCGAGTAAGGAAGTGAAATTAGTCTCCCTCTTAAGGAGACTAATCAAGGAGCGAAAGTCTTCTAGGGTTTTCTGTGCTAGTGTTGCAGACCTACAAGGAGAGACCGAGATTCTCAAGGAAGCCGAGAGAGAAGAGGATGAACAGGGTTGGAGAGAAGGCTAGTGACTTAGTCTTGGGAGGACTCTAGTGTTAAGGGTCTTTGTCATGGTCTTGGTATTTGTCAATTGAAGATCTATAAGAAGAATTTCGTTTGGGTTTTCCTCTCAAAGAGTGAGAGGTTTTGGCCCTGGCTAACAAGCCTATATATTGTGTCTCTTGTCTCTTTATTGTTCATGATTTGGTAATTGTCTTGATGAAAAGAATACAATAATAACTCAAGAAGGGAAGATCATAATCAAGGAGTAAAATGACTATCACAAGCAATTATCATAAGTAGAGAAATCGCCTAACTATCGATGCCCTAGATTTCTCAACATGGTATCATAGCTAAGTTGTTAAGGTCAAGGAGGGGCATCTAATCAAGGAGACACATAAGGATCAAGGTTCAAGAGAGGGATCAAAGCAAGACAAAGAAAACCAAGCAAGAAATCAAGATCCTCATCGAATCATCATCAAGGACGAAGCAGAAAGAAAGACCAAAACCTGAGTAGCATCTTCGAGATCATCATTCGTCCATCATCTAAGGAGTGGAAGCTTTTTAGAGACTAAAGAAGGCTAGATCAAAAGGTGTTGTCATGAAAAGGGCAATCCTCTCTTTATTGAAGCAAGGACTTCACTTGGAAGAAGATCATCCAAAAGAAGGCAGTCTTTCGTTCATTGAAGTAAGGACCTTCTTATTCTTAAAAGGATCACCCGAGAAGCATCAAGTAACAGATGGGTGAGGGACCACATGGTTGGCTCGGGTGGAACTTGGAAGAGATAGTTGCACATCGAGTTATCTGGTGGATGCAAGGGGTTGCTCGCTGCCGGTTGAGGACCATCTAGGAGAAAAAAAAATCTCCTATGGATACCACCCATGGGTGGTGGGTAACAGTGCCAAAATATGATTAAAGTCGAACAAAAAACTAGCTTCCCAAAATCGGGCAATATATGAGTTAAATTTCAAATAATTATAGGGAATTTATTATGTTTCAAAAGGTTGAAGCCCTAGTGAATTTTAATAAGAGAAAAATGATTTTTCTATGGTCTGCGACCTAGAGAAATCATCTCCCGCCCATTTGTGGCTATCTCATGAATCTACCAATGAATGAAACCCTTCAAAAATAGATCCTCGGCCCAAATTTGTAATGGAAACTGTCAATTTTTTAAACCCTCCGGAATATTGTATGCTTCCAGATCTCAGCCCACTTAGGTCAAACAGAGATTTGTAATCTCTAAAAATTTCACTCCAAGGGCTTAGTAAAAAATTGATCTTATGTTGAGAAAAGCCTTGAAGGCTTGTGGCTTTGAGAGAAAGCCCTCAAGGAGATTGCGACTTCCCTAAAAAAAGGAAAAAAATTGAAACCAATTCCCAAACCTGAAAATATAAAACCTTCCCCAAATCGAAGTCTGGATTCCCTAAACAAAATGGTTTCTCTGCAAAAAGGATAAACGGATAAACGGATAAAATTTCGAAATTTGATTTGTTAAAGGCCCAAAATAGATTTTAAAAATTTATAACCCTTCGCTAGAAGGCCTCCCTACAAAATTCAAAATTCAAAGCCTTACAATATTATTTTCTTGCTCAAATTCGAAAGCCAAATGCCTCACACCCTACCGGCTAGGGTAGCCGCAAATTATAGTGAGAGAAAAAAGGGTTTTAAACCCAGGAGCAAAGAGACTGATCTTTGAAAAATATTTTCGACTTTCCCTTCAACCCTTGAGCAAATTTACTTGCAAAATAAATAAAATCCAAGAAACAAAGAAAAACTCCAATTCGATAAATATATACAAAATCTATAGATACAAAACGGTTAGAGAAATCATTATTCACAACTATTTACAAAATTTACAAATTATCACAATATTTGAAGCTCTTTGAATAGCATATAAATCAATTATAGCACAATGCAAAAGAATTTTTGAAGATTAATAAAAAAAATTCCTTTTAGATAGATGGCTAAGAAAACCCCCATTAATTTATCTTATCATAAGCCTTTGGGAAAAACCCACTATGGGTTCTTCGTTGTTTGTGTGCCAAGGGGATGAAGATTCAAACAAGAACTCGCTTCAAATGCTCGATATCTGATTAATAAGAATTTCTACACAACTCAAAAGATTTTGTTAGATTCAAAAGGGGTAAGTCACAAGGGGACAAGCGGATCTAGTGATCCAAACAAGAATCCAATAGATCTAGCAAATCAACAATGTTCTCAACCCAGATATAGGTGCAAATAAGCAACTATAAATCCAAATGGCTATAGAATTTAACAAATTAAAGCACAAAGTAGAAATTTAAAGCACCATCAAAAAATAAATTTACCACAACCCACTGAAGAGATACACCATAATTAGCCCCCAAAGACTTTGATTTTATTAATCAGAAAAATATTGTTATAGAGCTTTCAGAACCAAATCACCATCCAAAGATGATTATAATGAGGAGCCTCAAGCTCAATTTATAGAAAATAGAAAGATCCATATCCCCCTCTAAGTGGAAAATGGCTAGGTCTAAAAATGTGCAAAATTTTGACTTGATCCTGGAGAATAATGGCTAGTTGATGCTTGATCCATGCTAAAATTAAATCATGTCCCTTGATCTGGAGCAAAAATTCGAATTCCATGATAAATCCCATTTTCCCTGCTCCAAAAAATATTATTTTGAACTTTTTCCTCAAAAAAACATTTTTGACTTAACCACCTTGGTCCATAGGCTCAATTTTTCTTAAAAATTTGATTTTTCCATTGATGGAGGACCTTGAAAAATTAATTTCTTTTGGACCCGCGAATTTTCTTCAACCAATTGGACCCATAAAATTAATTTTCTTGAAAAATAATTCTTTTCTGGCCCCCATCGAATTTTTTGTGGGCTTTTTTGCCTTGGAATTGAGTTTTTCAAATTTAACTCTTCCTCGGGAAAGACCACCTTCTCCAAAAATCCGTTTTTCCACTTGGAGAGAATTTTATTTTCTCTCAATTTTATTTTTTTACTATTTTCTGGCTAATTTTTTGTCATTTATTTTGCAGAAATCAAAAATAAAAGTAATTGAGGGGATAGACATAATTTCAACCCTCAAAAGGTGTCTAAACACAAAGTTGAGGTGTAGAGGTTCTAATTATGAGTACTCTACCCCCTTCAACTTTTACAAACATTTGATTTTACAATTTACATCCAAATAATTATTAAATTTCTAACTAGTTGGAAATTTTAATAATTTAAAATGGACACTTAGACTTAACCAAATTCTGCAAAACTCAAGACATGATCTAGTATGATAATTATACATAGACTCGATACACTAGGACTTGCTTAAGACATCACCACCAAGCCCCACCCTAGCTTTGGGGGTATATCTAGAAGAAAAACTCCGCTAATTATCTAACTGTTTAAAAACACAAGCAATTAATTGAAGTTAAAAAACTCCCTAAGATGAAACTCGTTGATGAAAATTCCTAAGCTTACCTAGGTGTGTTACATGGCTTCATAGTCATACTAGAATCATTTTTAAAATAAAAGCCCACAGGGCTGTAGAATTTGGATTGACAACTTTGATAAAATGTTGATGATATATGAATGTTTGACTGCTCGAACATGATGGATCACTTTGAAAAAATGTATGCAACTATAAGGTGGTTGACACGAAGTGGTCAACAATTCCATTGGTAAATAATAAATGTAAGCAAGTCATGCAAGTTTTTTCTTCTTCATTTTGTCTCACATGGTGTTGAATAAATTGATGGATCTATGCTTGCCTTACCCATTTGATTTTCTATCTAATAAATATGTGATAGGAAAGTAGTTATGCCTCCTCTACTCATATTTGTTCTTTTTTCAAAGTTATTTACCAAGACAAACTAGATTATGGTGCCATGGTTCATAAATCATTCCTATGGTTGAATCGTGTTAAACTCCCTTATTGATTGGCCCTTTATCAATCACCTCCAAAATACATTTCAACATCCTTTTTCTATCATAAATCAACAACAAAGATTGACTCCATGCAGCTTTTTTCTCTAATATAAATCCAGACTAAGCTTCATCTATTTAAATAGTTCATCCTTGGTTGACAAACAAGGACTCTTACCTTAGAAAATATTGAGGATACCCCCTAGGCCAAGAATTTGCTCGAACGCCTAGAGTAGCACAAGAAGGTGCATCCTAGACACTATGCCCTACCATTTGGCCCCTCTATGAGTGATAGGGGGCAACCTGGGTCACAATATAGGAATTGGTGTCATTGTCAACGACAGAGTTCTCCTTGGCATGTAACAACAAATCTATTAGTGCCTCGATTGTTCATCTATTACTAGGTTTTTAACCTAGTGAAGATGATAACCCAACTTCCCATATTATTGAAGATTTGTAGCTTGATGGATGGTCATTGGTGACTCCACTAGGCAATGAAGCCCTATTCCCATTACTATTAATTATCCACTACTTAGGCAAAAGCATCTCACCTGGTGACTCCACATCCATCTCAAAGTGTTGGACCAAGCTTAAATTAGTGCATATCTCTTCAATGGCCAACTCTTTATTGACACCATTTATTCAAGTTGGGCTTCTACGTTTATCTTGCATATTTTGTTAAATCTCATCCTAAAATTCCTTGATTAAAATATCTTGGAAAATACCCTTCTTATGGGTACATTTTTGCTTAAAACTATACTTTGTCAATCTTGCTTAATATAGGATGTTATTTCGCTATTTCTTTGCCCTAAACCCTTATGTTCAAAGACCCCTAATGCTAAAAACCATGACTCGCCCTATGCATTAGTTTTCAAAATGGCTAGTAATTAACCTAGCTATGTCAATATTTGGCTAGCTACAAGGTATCAACCCCTAATATTTCCTATAACCACTCAACCTTTGCCTAATGGATATTTGAAAACCCTTCCAAAGTTTAGTGGAAGTGACTCAGAAGTGGCAATGAACATATCATAGCATTTTAGGTTTTCACTAATAGCCCCATTGTTGAGGACGAGTGTGTGTTAATTTTAGTTATCAATGGTATGTTCTATGCTTGCATCAATTTCTTCAATGTCCTTTAGTTAGCCCAATGACAAATTCCAATTTAATTTCAATTAGCAATCACATTAATCATCAGATTGACAGAAATTGTATATAGAACATGAACAATAAAATGCAAAAGACAAGCCAAGACAAAAGAACACCAGTATTTGGCAAATGGCAAGGAAAATCCCAAGATGGGGAAAACACTTTGATCAATTCTTCTTACTATTATATCAAATGTTCAACAGAGACGAAGAGTACAAGAAAGTCAAAATTGACTTGCCAATAGATGATCAAAACCACTGTCCAAAACAGCGCAATCAAATCTGCAATTTCGTCCCTGGTCAACAGCAGTCAAATCAGCAACAGTGTGTGCCCTAACGAGTCAACGGTCAAGGGTCAAAACAACCCTTTAGCAACTCGGTCAAAGTGCATTCAACTCGGCCTCCTTAGTTGGTCAAACAGCAGTCAAAACAATCCTCTTCGGAGCGGTCAAACCCACTCAAACAAAAGTCAACCTTGGGGTCAAATAGGCATGCGATCGGTCAAAGTGCATTCAACTCGACCTCCTTAGCTGGTCAAACAACAGCCAAAATAGTGCTCTTCGAAGCAGTCAAACACAGTCAAACAAAAGTCAACCCTAGGGTTAAATAGGCATGTGGTCAACAAGATCAAACAACCCAAAAAATCTCGATTCTTGTGCCAATGAATGCGGCCTACTGAGATAGAAATTATCCCTGAAAATCAAAGTCAAAAAGTGCCCAAAAAGTCAAAGTCAACATTGGTCAAACTACGGAAATTGTCAAAAATTTCAGCCCTGTAATTTTGTCCTTCCTGCCACACATGTGAGAAAAGCAGCTGCCCAATGTGGTGTGCAAACCAATCAGACGAGAGAGAAGAATGTGTGAGTTGATGAAGTGCCAAATGAGGGTGGAGGTCTCTCTTATTTATACAAGTCACTGGCGGTCAAAAGACATGTCTATTGATCTCCATGAGCCTACATAATGATGTGGCCGACCTTGACAATTTGCACGTGGGCTTGACTTCAAAAACATATTTTTCCTTGTCCAAATTTGACGATCTTTAGGTCGATTTTGGTCCTCTCGACGGAATTCAATGCAATAATCATCTCCATCAATTGAGTTGTCCAAAGTGGAATTTGGCCCTAGTTGCCAATTTTAACACTCCCTCTCAACTAGGGAGAATTCCACCTACCAATCCATCCATTATCATGCCATCATGTCATAATGATCCATCTTTGCATCTCATCTCAACTTTGTTAAACACTAACGTAATAATGAAGAAGAATCAATCGAGAGTGTGTCACAAGACTTTGCCACTCTCCACTAACAAAAGCCAGTCCAGGGTTAGAACCCAAATCGGATTTGATCCCAGATCAAGTTGTTGAACACCATGCATCCTAGACATAGGGAGTATGACAATACACAATGCATCCATCTGTAGTGCTATGGTCTCTATCCTCTTTTCCCAACTCATTGGCCAAATCAGAGGTACTTCCCATGAGTCTTGGACTGCATGGATAGGATGTATGCTAGGGCATCCGCAGGAGAAGGTGAATCACTCATCTTGCTCATATGTCGTAGGTGAAGGTGAACCACTATAGGGGAAGGTGAAAAACTCACCCTATGCTCTCATATATCATCATGGGGTATCACAAGGGAAGGTGAACCACTCACCCTGTACATAGTGAACCTATAGGGAAAGGTGAACCACTCACCTTGGTCGCACATAGCTCCAAGAAGCACCCTAGGCCCCCAGGAGCTCCCAGAGCTCAATGTCCAACTCAAGCGGGACCTTCATGGGAGGGTCCTTCCACGACTCCAAGTCTCTCTCAGAAGGTTAAGAATTTGACCTTCACCAAGGGCTTCATGAGAATGTCAGCAATTTGCTCATCAATCCTGATGTGTTGAAGCCTTATTGCTCCATTGTACCATATCCCAGACAAAGTGGTACTTGATGTCATTATGTTTGGAGCGGTCGTGGAACGCGGGATTCTCTGAAAGGCAAATCCCACCCAATAGATCACAGTGGTATCCAGCACGTGCTCAAATAGCTCACTAAAGAGCTTCTTCAAACAAATAGCTTCACAACAGGCCATACTAGTAGCAATATATTCAGCCTCGACAATGCTTAAAGCAACCTAGTTTTGCCTCTTGCTCGTCCATGAAATTGAAGCAAACCCCAATGAGAAGCAACATCCTGACGTGCTCTTTCTATCTACCACATTACCAACCTAGTCAGCATCAGAATATCCATGAAGCCTCAAATTCCTAGTAGTGTATTTCAGCCTATAGTTGATTGTGCCACAGAGATATCTCAAGAGATTCTTAGCAGCAATCCAATGTATGTGATAAGGCTCAACCATAAACTGACTCAAAATATTCACAGTGAAGCATATGTCTGGTCGGGAGTTTACCAAGAACATCACGGCCACCACAAGTTGTCGATACTCAGAAGGGTTTGCCAATTCGGGCCCAACAGCACTTCCACATAGCTTCTTGAAGTTGAGTTCCATCGGAGTAGACACAGACTTGCAAACCACCATCCCACAGTAGACACAGACTTGCAATCCACCATCCCACATCTCTCTAGCAACTTCACAATGTATTTTCCATGAGAAAGGAAAATCTCGCCTGGCTTTTGCCAACTTCCAAGTCTAGGAAGTAATGCATCAAACCTAGGTCCTTCATCTCAAACTCAGAAGTCAACTCCCTCTAGCATTGATAAATGAGAGGGTTCGCACTAGTCAAAAAGAGATCATCTACATAAAGAACCAAAATAAGGGGCATGTCCTTTTCAACCTTAAAATATAGGTTTGGATCAGCATAGCTCCTCGTAAGTCCCAACTTTATAAGATAATTGTCAATCCTTTCGTACAAAGACCTGGGTGCTTGCTTCAACCCATAGAGTGCTTTCTTTAGCTGACAGACATGTGTCCTTCTATCTTGTACTTCAAACCCTTGCGGTTGTTCCAAGTAGACTTCCTCCTTAAGTGACCCATGCAAGAAAACAGTCTTGACGTCCATTTGATGTAAGCTCCATCCTTGATTGGCAACGAGAGCAATAATAGATCGGATAGTGGTATATCAGGCAACCGATGCATATATCTCGTCATAGTCCACTCCTTCCTTTTGAGAGAAGTCACGAGCAACGAAGCTGACCTTATATTTTTC
Organism: Pinus taeda; assembly: GCA_000404065.3. Classification (NCBI taxonomy): domain Eukaryota; kingdom Viridiplantae; phylum Streptophyta; class Pinopsida; order Pinales; family Pinaceae; genus Pinus; species Pinus taeda. Next base: position 145,690 of record APFE030838140.1, on the reverse strand, counting down.
AGCGCTCCCATCAGCTCCATGTTTAATTTTGTAAAGCCATTTTGAGGTGACCACAGACTTGTCCTTAGGTCTAGGCACCACATCCCAGGCATCATTCTTCATGATCGATTCATATTCCTCATTCATCGCATCTTTCCAGACTTGGTGTCTTACGGCTTCCTCAAACATACATGGTTCAGCTTGAACAATAGTACTCATAGCAACCAAATAACCTTGATACCTGTTTGGCTTCTTATTTTCACGAAATGTCCATCTCGGAGCAATATGTCTTTCAACATCTTCGAGAGTATATCATACAAATTTTATTAATGTTTACATTACCTGAAAATATTGAGAAATATTGGTGAATACCTTCATTTGGGAAACTATAAATTTATTTTCTAATATAAAATTCATTATTTACTTGTCTTCTCAAATTGAATCTTGAGTCGAATATGGTCTCCTTCCATTATTCCAATTTTTATATATATTCATCTCACATTCCCCAATGTACTCTCACATTTACTTGGGAGAAAACATGGTCCTCTCCAACTAATTATCAATATATATATTCATCTCACATTCCCCAATGTACTCTCACATTTACTTGGGAGAAGACATGGTCCTCTCCAACTAATTATCAACATATATATTCATCTCACATTCCCAAATGTACTCTCACATTTACTTGGGAGAAGACATGGTCCTCATCTCACATTCCCAAATGTACTCTCACATTTACTTGGGAGAAGACATGGTCCTCTCCCATTAATTACCCAATTTTATATTCATATCACATTTCCAAATGTACTCTCAGATTTACTTGGGAAAAGAGAAGTCAACTGTAAGGGTGAAGGAGAAATTAATGACATTAATGAGAGGTTGTTGAGGTGGAGAAGAGAGGAAGGGCATAAAAGGGGAAGGAGAAAGGGAGAAAAGGGCATGTGGGGGTCTTGCTTTGATTTTGGGGGGTTGGCTGTGATTTTAGAATTGCTGTGATTTTGGAGACCTAAGGAACCTATGGAGGTTTCTTGGGTTTGTTGAGAGAAGGGAAATATTTTTTATCTTGGTCTAGATTATTCATTTTGGACACACTACATCTAGTTGGACTTGGGCTCGGAGGGCTAGGGAACTTGTGGAGGTTTCCTGGGCTAAGAATTATTTCCTAGTTGGCTGGGAGGTAAATCCAGTTGGGTTAGTCAAAATGAGCGTTTCAGCAGGAGCAGCAGCTCAAGGGCATCTCCACCAGCGACCGGTACAAGTATTCCTCTATGCGTAGATTACTCAGGAAAATTATTAAAATGAAATGTTCAATATAAGTTATAAGGATTAGAATGTAAATGGTAAAATTTTCATTGTTTGAAGTCTTGTAAGAAAGTAAATTATTGTCTCTTATTGCATTTAAATTCCAGAGAAATTAGATATGTTAGAAGACCCTAGGGTAAGGCCTTACACATGGTATCAGAGTTTTGGTTCAAATTTGAACCCAAAACCCACTAAACCCAAATTCCGCTATAAGAGCTTGTAACCCTCGTAAGGACTCATAATCCTAATATAGAGATTCTTCAAATTTGCCATCCAAAGCCCACCTTGAACTCACACTAAAATCGTGAGAGATTTGAAACGGATGCAGTTTTGGACGAGTTTTGTGCCTGCCAAGAGTTAAAAAGTCATTCACAGGGATTATTCAAGAACACCATTACTTGTGACCCACGTCGGGCCAACAAAATCTAATCCATCCGAAAGGTATTGAAAGGCACACTACGCTGATGAAAACCACTAAGATAGAACAGACAGTAGCAGCATTAGTTTACACAAGCAGAATTAAATTGTAGAGCAGGGTTGTGTCTTCCAGGGAATGGCTATGGCCATGCAGGCTTAGGTTCAATCCCCATTAAGGCTTGGGGTGCAGGACTTGCCATCCATCCATTCATATACAACATTATCCATCACCCACTTTTCCCTTCCTTACTCTCACAAGAAAGTGTCTGTACACTCCATGGATATTATAAATGGCAAGGGAAATACAAGGAAAACATCAGATGGCAGGCCTGCTAGCTATATGCTTCTCAGCAAGGCCGTAGCAGTGGAGTCGCAGACTCAAGTTGAAGGCATCTGCATTGCTGAAGATGCCACTCAGGTATTCATTCTTCAATACATTTGAGCTACTTTGCCATTATTCTAATATACAAGTAGAGTTTCTGAATGAGTTTCTGAATGCTGCATGGTTTCTTTAGGAATAGGCTGGTATATGGCCTCTTATTTATGGTAAATATTGTGAAGGCTTAAATTATGAACTAATGCCAACTACCTTCAAATTTGTAGCCAATAAGGGTGTTTTTCACCTCTGTATTTTTTTTTTTTTTGGTTGTAGTTGAAGTTTGAAACCCACAGTCCGAGTAGGTGAGTCATCATTTCCATCACATAGTTAGTGTTTAGGCTAAAATATATCCCTGCTGACTATCAACAGGTGTTGGTTCATTGGTGAAGTTAATAGATTGCTCAGCTGTTTACCAGGGCTCCACTCTCGCTATGGTCTGTCCGTCTGAAGGGCATGAATTTTGAATGAGGCTGGGTGCAAGTCCCTGGAGATTTTGACATATTACATATCTCTGAGGGTGGATACCTGGCACGTAACCGAAAAGAAGTGAGCTCTTTGTGATGCTGCCCTGTCTCTCTTTATATGAAATACAACTTACCAATTAATCTGTGTAAGTATTAATAAGTTAATTTTGCAAAAGGATTGAACCATTTTGCTAGAGGTGGGCAAGGGAAGCTCAAGGATAGCTGTAGGGCATATGAATTCCTCATTTTAATATAACGAGTCCTAACAGTTTTCCCTCCTTCACGCCAAAGATGGATTTCTTTAGCAAAATGCTAAACACTCTATAATGCAAACAAGACTAGTAGCCTTAAGTTTGGAATCCACAATTAGATAATTGAGGTAAATTAGGATGATCCCAATTGAATATTGCAAGGAAATGCTCATGATAGTTGAATGGCAGTACCACTGTAGTTACTTTGAAAGGACATCTAGTACAAGTAAAGGTTCGCCATCTTGTGCCGAATGTAGTTTTATAGTTATCCTTCACCTGAATATATTTCTATGTATATTCTTCCGGGCAATGGAAGTATAATTATACCTTGAGAAGCCATATAATGAGGATAACATGTCTGAACTGACCACTTGTTCGAGAAGATCTATGGTGAGAAGTGGCAAATTAACCTTGATGGGCATCCTATTTAGATCACAGAAGTCAATCCAAAGGCAAATTAGGTTTCTTCCTAATTGACATCAAATTGTTGATCGACGTATCTGACCAGAAAATTTTCCTTTGAAACTAATATATGTATTTTTCATAGGTACAACGCTGTATATTCCATATGAGGAATATACATATACTGTCAATACTGTCAACATCTGTCATGTAACTTGCGGGAATTGTACCTGGGTGGTGAGGATTCCATTCCTTCCTCCCAACCACCCAGGATAACCCCAATTGACTTTTTGCAACTAACATCTTTCTAAGATTTCTATTAATTATAGCTTCTAATATAGGGTTTCTGGATCTATGCTTACAGGTTTCACCTTGTGACCTTCGGATTAATCTGCTTTAACTTGTCATAACTCCATCCAAAGTTCAAACTTCAAATATGTCTCTAAATATCTTTAATAATTGAGTTAATTTTTTTTTCTTTTCTTCCTCAGAGTAAAAAGATCCTTTTTGGACCATCTTTGGTTTAGTTTTTGTAACAATAGGATGACTTTGCAACTTTGTAGGAAGGCTACAGGATGAAGTGTAAATAAAAGAGATAGCTGTTGGAAAATATTTGGAAGATTACAGAGAAAGTTGGTCTGATTATGAATGTTTGAAGGTATTCTTGACAAGTTTTATGTCTCACGAGTAATATTTAATGAATTCATTGAAGTTCATATATAACAAGAACAACTTTTGGAGTCAGAGTTATGCTTTCAAATATGCTAAAAGAAGGGAGTAAAGGAAGTGATCAGATACAGTGATTTTATATAGTGTATTAAACTAAAAAAAAAAACAGATGGGGTTGATAATAGATTATTATCATTTGTTTTATTTTTATTTTTTTTCTTCTTTGAAAAATACATCTTTTAAATTACTGAAACGAAGGAGAGAAGGAACTGATCAGAAAGAGTGATTTTATATAATATATCAAAGAAGAAAGATGGGTTTGATAATATATTATTATCATTTTATTTTTTGAAAAAAAAAATGCCTTATCTTAACAAATAGGTATGTACAGAGCTGAAAGTAGGAGCAGAAGGGTATATGCAGTTGTAATGTCCCAAAGGAATTTTTGCCCTTAGGTTTACAAGAGCACAAGATAAATTGTCACAGTATCACGGTATTGCTTTCAATTCCTGAGAGAGGTATTATTGAACACACAGTAACATAGCAAGTAGTGAATTTCAATAGTTCACATCTGTTTACAAATTTACAACTTACTCCTAATGCTAATACACCAGCAGACCTGGCTGAATAACATTCAGCCATTCTTAACGATGATTATCCCTTTTTACAGACATCAGTAACTAATATAAGGGCTATAACATCAGTCAAGTACTTAGCAATATATCTGATTCATCACACTATTAATCACTTACAGAATTACTTGTGTCCTTACTGTCTCAATAGAAAGCTTAACAATGTTCCTCTTACAAACTCGGTTGTCCTAACAATGCCCTAACAGACACCACTGTGTCTTATGGGTGCTGAGTAGACCTCACGGATTGCCCTCCTGCTGCAAGTCTATGCTGGTCCAACCCTTCTCCACTAGCCCAAGACTGTTCTTCACTGCTCAGTAAAATGTCCACAACACCTTACTGTCCAGGGTTAGCCCTAAAAACTACTGTCCGAGCTTCAGAAGGATACCACTGTTCCAACAAGGCCCTGGGAGGTGAGCTGCAGCCCTAATTTGGACCTCAAGAAACCCTATTACCATAAAAAGGAGTCCGATGTCACACTTGCCCTCACAGGTTCTGTGTTGCCACAGATAAGTGACAGAAAGAGGGCCGCTACTTCAATTGGAGGGCTGGTAATAATCCGCTGCTCCCACAAATATCTCAGACTGCTTCGCTGCCCTTGATAATAACCACAGAATACCTTTCAAGCCATCAGCCCAACGAATTTCTCTCCTTGAATGCCAAAACCAGATGAATACTGGATAATAGCTACAAATGCAAGACTGTAATCAGTATAACGATGCATTGTATAATGAAGCAGCAATGAATGTTGGGATGGCATTGCTTAAATACAGAGTGGCCAACTTGGTCAACTACAAGTGGGTAAGTGGTTGATAATTAAGGTCTGGAAGTTTCCTTGCCAATACCTGTCCAAATTTTGTATTTAGGCTTATATATAGGTATAATGGCAAGAAGTCTGCGATGCCACCAGGTTTTTTTTATTTCCTTAGTCTTTAGATGTTTGTACAAAGATGCTTACTGACATTGTGCCTGTAACACCTTCATTCATTATTTAGCAAGTTATACCCTTACAGGGAAAGTCATGCAAATGTTCTATAGCCCTTATTCCATTATTAGTCATGTATTTTGTAACATGTGGAGCATGACAATGCTTTATCCTACAAAACAATTTGGGTTGTAGTAACCTTAAAACCAAAAGAAATGCCATTATTGTTGTAATAAAAAAAAAAAAAAAAAAACTGTCCTGAATTGAGTTGAGCATTTCAAAGTATTTGCATATTTTCCAATATCCTTATGGTCCAAAGGTAGAGGGAGACTAGAAGAGCTGAACAAATCTTCTAGGTGAGCCAAGGAAAGTCTAGCTGACTGTACAATACGAGAAGTGTTTCCTTAAATATGAAGAGTAGCTCGCATTAGAGAGCCACGTGGCCTTTTCCGATGTAAAATAATTTTGTATATATATTTTGTTACATATTGGAATTGTTCACCTACTGTAGTACTCCCATGAATATAGGGGTGACGTGTTAATGTGCACATGCTTGCAAATGGCAAAAATACAAGTTAAAAGTACATTAATATTCACTTCGTGGAAATTAACCCTGAGTTTCAAATGCTTCTAGGAGTTTCTGCTTAATTTGAATTGTTTACAAAGAAAAGTTATATTATACTGGATTTCTATAGGTTATCTTCCTTGCTTACGAATAATACTATCGGAAGCTTAGTTGGCATGAGGAGTTCAGAATTTTAGTTGAACTCTTACAAAGGGAGGGGCTTTGAGTATGGCATCCCCAATATAACATATGTGTAGGATGACCTCTCAAGTATTGTTGTCAGGACGTGCTTGAATTGATTAGGGAGCTATTGGTGAGTAAGTTCATGTATTTCTATTATTGTTGTTAGCTAAGCTGAGTTGCTTTGGCCACTGATGCTGCTGGAAGAATAAATAAGCTATATTGCTAACCTCATTGGATTTGCTGTTGTGTAGAGCATAGATAAGCTCTTTTATAGTCGAGATGGCCATTGCTGCTGCTTGAGCACAGATGAGTAATTTAAGTGGCATTGGCCATCAGTGTTATTGAGACCCCAAATGAGTCCTATCAGAATCCTTTTGACCATGGGCCCTGTTGAGAGCATAGATGGACCAAATTGGTAGCCATGTTAGGCAGTGGTGCTACTGTGTGCACAACGCAGCCGTTTTGGTAGCCATGCTTGTGCTTGGGTGACAACTAAGAAGTTGGCACACTTCAATTGTGGGGAGACAAGACTTGCTTGTTTGTATAGCCAAGGATGAATGCATTACACATATCAAACACAGAAGCATAGATGTGTTGGTTTGGTGTTTTATGGCATTAAAGCAAAAGTCTGTTTCTTAACATATATGATGGGGTGGGAGCAAGATGCAATTGGGTATCCTTCAGTTGTGTGGACTGATAAGCCCAAGATTCTGCTGCACTTACTAAACCCATATGACATCTAGGTCAATGTTGCTAAAGCAAAGGTGAGTTGCTTAGGTAGTTGTGACTATGTAGGGGTGGAAGCAAGATGAAGTGGTAGTGATTCAGTTATTAGACACATCGGATATGCACTTACATGTGTTAATGAAGTCAAGATAGAAGATTCACTCCTTGGAGCACCAGGAATTTGATGATTTTGCAAATTTGGCATCAATATTGAGGAGTTGATACCTTTATTGTGGACCAAAGGTAGAGCAAGATGAGAAAAGCTGAATAGATTTTCTAGCTGAGCTAAAGAAACCCAAAACTTGATCTTGGAACATGAAGATTATTAACTTCTCAATCAATTTTAGTTAATTGTGCAATGGAAGAAAAGTTCCCTTGAGTAGAAAAGGTAGCTTCTGAATTCAGCTGCATCTTAGAAATTTAAATGAATATAGCTTCTCCTTGTACAGAATAATAATTTTACACACACTCAGTTACACTTTAGAATTCACCATCAACTCTATTCCTTCCCTAATTATAGGTATGATGTGTATATGCATAAGCATTTTACATGATACAAACACATATAAAGAAGATGTAAAAAATTTTGTATTTAGTAATATGTATTACCTACTCATCATAAGGTCCAGTTTTAGCCATTGTTTCCGTTCTTGCATAGTCAAGGCATTTCCCTTGAACCATTGATCATTCGGAATAACCTACCTATTTGTTTAATGACCTTCACTATCTTGACTGAAGCCAATTGAAGACCCCGTTAACATTTTTAGGCTTTTAGGATGATTCTTAAAAGCTTACGTTGTCAGTTTGGAGAACATGCATTTTCTTCTTGCCGAACTTTGTTTAGGTCTATGGTGATGCCATGCAATGTTTTTAACTAGCCTATATGGAAAGCTTTGCTTTTTATCGTGGTTGGCAACAAAATGTGAAGTCAGGTAAGAGTTCCATTAGGAAATCTCAAGCCTTATCCAGGGGATACAACATGATGAAAATACAATGAAGAACATACTTGTTTACAAGAGGGTCTTTGTGTAGGTTTCATACCTACCCTAGTGGTGTGATTCCTATATGATGGATTGTACAATCCTGCCTTACGTTCCACATGTCAAGTACAAGATGTGACCACATTCTTCATATGATTATTTTTTTGAGATTGTTTCGAGACGCATGCCCCAAGGTCAGTATTGCAATGCATAACATAGACTTCCTTTAGCTTAGGTGATAGATTGCAGAGTTATCTATCAAAATTTTCCCAAACTTTCACCTGATCTTACCCCTTTTCCTCAACATGCACAGCGAGAACCATTAGCATCCATATATAGCTTTACAATGGAGCCAGTAATTTGTACCCAAAATGTGTCCCAATAAAAAAAAAAGGTAGTCAATTCTATTTTACATACAATGGTGGCTTTTAATTCTGTTGATAGTAGATTATTATTATTCTTATTTAAGATATAGTAGATTTTCCATTCGGATTGTAAGATTATCTTTCAGATAGTATATTTGTCATTCTTCATGGAGGAAGTCATAATAACAAATCTCGAGTTTGAGAAGTAAATGACTATGAAGCACGGAAATTCCGATTAGGATGTGATGAAATATCCTACATGTCACGTTAATGATTATTCTATGGGTGGTGGAATTATCTAGTGAAACATAGATTGAATACCATCAACTTGTGTAAGGCTTACTGTGATAGTTGTTTTAATTATCTTAAATTAAATGAGAAGATCAATTCGTAGAGAATTTAGGATTTTAAAATGGAAGCTTATTTAGTCAATAAAAGACCAGTGAAAATATTAGAATATACTTTTACCATTATACTAGTGTTGAATAAAAATGCCATGAAAAATAATGTCTCTAGTTTTGGATAAAAGGACCCTCAACTTTCTTCGCAACTTTTGTTGTCACTGGCCACTTGTGAAAGGAAAAGGCATCTTTAGAGATGTGGTGCCATTTAGAGGGAAATACTAATAGCAGCAAGGCAAAGGCAATTATTCCATTCGTTTATTTATTTCTCATTTGTCTGGTCATATTGTGAGTTGCAATATATATCATGAAATTGTTTTGGTACTAGTAAACAATGATTAAATATATAATAAATTTGAACCTTTGACCTTTAGAGGACATTTCTCTCAACTTACTAAAAAAAAAAAAATATGGGAATCATGTTGGAAACAGTTTCTGAAGTTTTGAGTCTTTTATTTTTCAAGTTAACTAATTGGTTTGGAAGATGAAAAAATCAGCGAATTGGAAGAGTGGGACTTTTATTTTCGCTGAGGTATTAAAGAAATTATATGCATGAAACTTATACTAGCGCCTTCTAGTGGAATTGATAGTGCACTAATCCGTTGCTTGCCAATATTTTGGTTTTGGTACCACCTTATAGCATATCCGGGTTCAAATGCTATTTTCCATGGTGGACAGTTGAATCTGTTTCAACTCTAATTGTTATCGAGGGGTTTCACAAGGTTGTCACATGAGCATCTGTGATGCCCATTTTGACTTAGATAGCTACCCATACTAAGGCTCTATTTTGCAGTTCCATGTTATTATTTATGAACATTATGTAATATTGATGCATTGGTTGGACACGTGAAACTACTGATAGATTTGATATTGATGAAGGAAATGGTTGATGTATGACTCACTTAGTGGCGAATTATCTAGTGCATGACTTATCAGAATTATTTTGTTTCAGATATGGCTCAAGAGGGTATGATTTGTTTAAATGAATGACTTAGTGAAATTATGATGAACTGCAAGATTGACACGTGGATACTAGACTTAATAACATGATGATTATATATCTTGTTGTTATATAAATGCATGAATGAGAGCTAACCCGCAGGGGGAAAGAACTATATGATAGCCGAGATCTACTCTTCCATTGAGGGAAAGTCGAGACATCTCATGAGGAAGGTATAATGTACATTGTTCTATTACATTTGATATCTACTTGATATGCACTCATATGACATGAGTAAAATGCAAATGATAAGTGACAAGACGACCTGACTGGATTATTCGATGACAAGTCCAACCAGCTCTGTAGTGTGGTCCGTGTTAGGGCATTGACCCTAGTTGTAAGGAGGGGTGGAGGCATTTCCCACCGTGTATCCTCCGAAACCTGGAATCGTGGGAGGGCAGTGGTGGACACGCTCCCCTAGACGTGTGATGATGATTGCCAGTTGCCAGCTGGGAAAGTTAGGTCGATGTATTCGACGCTTCCACCATGTCGGTTTTATTAGGGGTTAGTATGGTCGCTGCCACTAGATAAAGCAGCAGAGGACGAATAGGGTGAGAACAGAAGTAGGTCCGAATGGATAGGAGGATATAGATCAGTTAGAGACTCCTGATGGGAAGTAATTTCATTGTCTGACTTATCAAATTTTACTACTATAACTCTCTCTATTTTGTTATGCCTTCGAACTCCTTGTATCTTTTCACTCTAACTTCGGGACGAAGTTTTCTGAAGGAGGGGTGTATGTAATGCCCCACTTAATCTTATCATACAAATTTTATTAATGTTTACATTACCTGAAAATATTGTAAAATATTGGTGAATACTTTCATTTGGGAAACTATAAATTTATTTTCTAATACAAAATTCATTATTTCTATTATTCAAATTCCCAACTTGTCTTTTCAGATTGAATCTTAGGTAGGATATGGTCTCCTTCCATTATTCCAATTTTTATATACATTCGTCTCACATTCCCCAATGTACTCTCACATTTACTTGGGAGAAGACATGATCCTCTCCAACTAATTATCAATATATATATTCATCTCACATTCCCCAATGTACTCTCACATTTACTTAGGAGAAGACATGGCCCTCTCCAATTAATTATCAATATATATATATATATATAGATATATATCTCACATTCCCCAATGTACTGTCACATTTACTTGGGAGAAGACATGGTCCTCTCCAACTAATTATCAATATATATTCATTTCACATTCCCAAATGAACAATTCTTTATGAATCCAACTAATATATATATTCATTTCACATTCCCAAATGTACTCTCACATTTACTTGGGAAAAGACATGGTCCTCTCCCATTAATTACCGAATGTTATATTCGTATCACATTTCCAAATGTACTCTCAGATTTACTTGGGAGAAGAGAAGTCAATTGTAAGGATGAAGGAGAAATTAATGACATTAATGACAGGTGGTTGAGGTGGAGAAGAAAGGAAGGGCATAAAAGGGGAAGGAGGAGGGGAGAAAAGGGCATGTGGGGGTCTTGCTTTGATTTTGGAGGGTTGGCTATGATTTTAGGATTGCTGTGATTTTGGAGACCTAAGGAACCTGTGGAGGTTTCTTGGGTTTGTTGAGAGGAGGGAAATATTGTTTATCTTGGTCTAGATTATTCATTTTGGACACACTACATCTGGTTGGACTTAGGCTCGGAGGGCTAGGGAACCTGTGGAGGTTTCCTGGGCTAGGAATTATTTCCTAGTTGGCTGAGAGGTAAATCCAGTTGGGTTAGTCAAGAGGAGCGTTTCAGCAGGAGCAGCAGCTCAAAGACATCTCCACCAGCGACCGGTACAGGTATTCCTCTATGCATAGATTATTCAGGTAAATTATTAAAATGAAATGTTCACTATAAGTTATAAGGATTAGAATGTAAATGGTAAAATTTTCATTGTTTAAAAGTCTTGTAAGAAAGTAAATTATTGCCTCTTATTGCATTTAAATTCCAGAGAAATTACATATGTTAGAAGACCCTAGGGTAGGGCCTTACAATCTTTGAGCCATAATCTATGAAACCGGATTCGTCCAAAACCCTGGACGAATCGCGAATCGGACACGATTCTGTCCTGACACGTGTCATGATGGCAGGACTCGTCGTGTCCTCTTGTGGCACGTCGTGTCCAGGGGCGTGTTCTAAATTCGAAAGCGTGTCACGATTTTCCTGTCGAGTCCTGGTTTGCGGATTCATTTTCGGATCTGCTGCTAGGTTAAAAATTAAAAGGGGCGTGTCTCTCCCAGTTGACGGCAAAGGATTCAGTCAGACTTCAGTGTATTTGGCAAAGCCGCAAAGGATTGCATCATTGCTTTGTTGCAGCGAGGAGCGGACCGCCCAAGTCCACAGTCCACCCAACGTCCAGAACTTGAGGTAAGGCACGGTTATTCAAAATCATGTGGTTTATATCGCATTCAATCAGCAGGGTTTCCTACAGGATATCGAAAGTTCGAAACTGATTTTCAATTTATCATTACGTTCAGCTGTTATTTTAGACATTGCATGGTCGTTGACTCGTTACCTTACACGCCAATGCATAGAAATTATGATGCCATATATAATGTTGTGATCGATGCTAACAAAATCGCAGAGATACCATGCCGGATGCCAAGTTAATAATCTCTTTACCTTTCTCTGTATATGAACCCTGAACATTTTTTTGACACCGCCTCCAGCCTCAAATGCTTGTATATGTAGCATTTAGACTTTGAATAATAGAAAACATTGTCTATAAACTGATGACAAATTACAATTGATTGCCATCAGATTTAATACAGAGGCTGAATGATTGTCGGACCTTCTAGGCACATCCCATCTCGAATAACCTGTAAGTTAGCTGAATGAAAACAAGCAAAATCATTCAAACGCACAACTCACTAAAAGCTTTTTCGGATACATTAGGTAACTTTAGTTACAAGGTCTTTTAGACAGCGTTCTTTTAACTTCAGACAACAGAAAGCTTTTTTGCACCTGCACCTAAGCAAACACATTTTATTGTACCAAATTAAGAAGAATTTAATAGCAGAAAACAGTTTGTCTCAAGGGAGCAGAGAAGATATTTGACATTTGTCCATCCATTCTCTGCTCCGTTCAGGGATGGATAATCTGATTTTTATACAGCAACATAGAATACTAATTCAAATACGATGGGCAGTATGCTTGGAATCTACAATATTTGATATATCATATGAAGCAGTATCAACATATAAATAGACGATATATCCGGTTTTATTGAAGAAAGATGCAATATCTTAAATATGTGAAAGCATTGCCTGTAGAGGAACTACATTGTCCAAACTCCAGAGCCTGCACTGGCATATAAAATCTCATCCTGGGCAGAATTATATTGCTTTTGGAACAACCGAACAAGTATTCTAATTAGTAAAAGCTGCAACATTTGTCAAATTAACTGGGCCACTGATATAGTATACTGTATAAAATATTTAAGATATTAATAATTATGGATAGTGGCCAGTGGCCACTGATATAGTGATATTAATATATATATTAGACTTTAGTGTTGAACTTGATTCTTGTTCATTTCTTTTGTTGCTTGCATTTTTAAATTTTTACAGCAATTTGACTGTTTGTTCATTTTTTTTTACAGGTTGAGGTAACATGGCTCAATCAAAGGCAGCAAGGAAGGGCAAGAATGTCATGGGTAGAGATGCCCTTCCTCCCCCAATATCATCAGAGTCTGCTGCAAGTAATGTTGAGGGAAGAGGACTTAAAGACAATGATAAATATCCATTGTGGAAATATGTCACAAGAGAGGATGGGCCAAACAACAAGGGAAAGGGAGGAGGCAATGTGCAATGGAAATGCAACTTCTGTAACATTTCTTTCAAAAGCACATATTACCGTGTGAAATCACATTTGTTGGCTTTACCTGGTTGTGGGATTGGATCTTGTAAAGTTATTACTTCACAACAAAGAAAAGAATTGGAAAAGGAGGCCAATGTTGGTATGGAACATGTGGCACTGGCTTCAAAATCAAAAGCACCCAAGGGCAAGAATGAAGACCCCCTTCCATTTTTGAGGAAAGCCACCACCAAATTTCCATTTGAGAGTTCTACTTCTACTGGGGGACAAGCATTAAAAAGAAGATCACTTGGTCCAATGGACAGGATTTTCCAAAAAGAGAGACGAGAAGAGCTTGATCTCACCATTGCCTTCTTCTTCTATCAAAACTTCATATCATTTAATGTTGCACGTTCACCTTTATTTGTTGAGATGTGCCGAGCTCTAACTCAAGGGGCTCCAGCAGTGTATGTGCCTCCTGGGTCAGAGAAGCTGAGAACCACATTGTTAACAAAGGCAAAAAAAGAGGTGCAAAAGATGCTTGAGCCTATTATGGCATCATGGCCAACATCTGGGGTTAGCATTGTTTCTGATGGATGGACAGATCCAGCACGACACCCAATCATCAACTTCATGGTGTCTTCCTTGAATGGTCCAGTTTTCAT
>APFE030838140.1:109149-131353 GCA_000404065.3 Pinus taeda | reverse complement strand
TCAGGCAGCCTCTAAAAGAGTGAAGGACATGGTACTAGATGATGCTTGGTGGGAGAGGGTAGATCTAATTATTCGGATCATGGACCCTATCATCTCTTTGCTTCGAGTTGCAGATACAGACAAACCCATCCTGGGAGAGGTTTATGAGGGATGGGATTCCATGATTGAGTCTGTGAGGAGCATTATTCTACAGAGTGAGTGCCCCCAGTATGAGACATCACCAGAGGCCTTCTGCGATACCATACATGATATTCTTGTTCGCAGATGGGACAAGAATTGTACACCTTTACATTGTTTGGCTCACTCATTGAACCCCAAATACTACAGCCATGAGTGGCTGAATGGTGGACCTTCCCGCAGATTCCCTCCTCACATGGATGGTGAAATCTCACAGGGGAGGAAAGAGGCATTGAGGCGGATTTATCAGGATAGTGCATTGCTTGCTGAGGTGGAGGATGCCTTTGCAGAGTTTTCCACTGGCACTGGTCGATTTGGAGGTTATGATGTGATTAGAGACAGGGGGCTTAAGAAGCCCTACTCTTGGTGGGCAAATCATGGGGCAACAAGCCCTCCTCTTCAGCAGTTAGCCATGAGGCTCCTCTCTCAGGTGACTTCATCCTATTGTTGCGAGAGGAATTGGAGCACATATGGGAATTTGCATACTGTAAAGAAGAGCAGGCTTGAGCAGTCCAAGGCAGAGACAATGGTGTATGTGCACACCAACCTTCGTCTTATTTACAGGCAGAGGGAAGAGTGGTTGAGGGGAAAGACAAAGATGTGGGATGTCTTCCCTGAAGATATGGGTCTGGACACCACTGTTGAGTTGGCATTGGCCAACATGGATCTCGGTGATCCAGTGCTAGACCCTATTAATTTTGATGACTTAGAGGGGTCAACCTCCATACCAGCAGATGCAAAGGCAACTATGGATACAGGGGAGGAGGAGGATGCAGAGGAGAGAAGTGGGGACCATGATGATGGGGACAGTGATGCTGATTCTGATGCTGATTGATGCCTTGAGGCTTGTATACCTATAGTTGTTTTATATTTTCTATTTCTATTTGCCATTGGCATTGCACCAACACTACCTATGTAACAGATTTTGATTTGATGACTTAATGAGAAAACTACAGTTGTCAGTGTGTTTATCTTACTATCTTGTAGTTGTAAGTTGTCTTTCAGTTATGAATTATGAATCATGATTTAAATTTTTAATAGATTTATCATTTATGTGACCAGTACCACTGACATTTATTTGAATTTTGTATGTACTATGCATGCTAATAGCTATAGATGAAGATCTATGTTTGAAATCAATAAATTTGTATCATTAATTAAAATTTGTGTAAGAAATATGCTAATAACTAATTTTTAATATATATATATATATATATATATAATATATATATATATTATTAATATATATTATATATATATATTTTTAATAAAATATATATAACGTGTCCTGTTTCGGGGGTCAGCGTGTCCCGAATCCGACACCACGAATCCCGAATCCTACGTGTCCCGAATCCCCGTGTCAGGTGACTTAGGCCATAATGGATGTTTCCTTGAGGTAAAGGGATCACCAGGAGGTGGATCAAGGATCCATCACGCCTTCGACATCAGGCATAAGCTCATCCATCGGAGGTTCATCCTATTTTTCTGCAGCATCATCATCGTTCTTCCTTGGGATAGGGAGATCTTTGGCTTTCCCAAGGGCAGTGTCTTCATCAAAGGTGACTTCACGACTTATTTCCACATCTCTTTCACCAAGCACATAGATTTTATATGCCTTTGAATTTTCACTATAGCCGACAAATATTTCTTTCTTCCCCGAAGCTTCCAACTTATTCCTTTTCTCTTTAGGCACATGAAAATATATCGGACAACCAAAGATTCTAAAATGAGAAACATCAAGTTTTTTACCAGTGAAAACTTCCTCGCGTGTCTTGAAATCTAATGCTTGATGAGGACTCCTATTTTGAACACATTAGCAGCTTCTCCCCATAAGAACTTCGATAGACCTTGATCATGGAGCATGGCACAAATGGCTTCCATGATTGTTCAATTCTTCCTTTTAGCAACACCACTTTTCTTAGGTGTATGGAACAGTTGTCTCCCTCTTAATGCCAGCCTCTCTGCAAAAGTCATTGAATTCATTTGATTCATATTCGGTTCCATTGTCGGTACTCAATATCTTGATCTCAGTCCCTGTTTGATTCTCCACCAATGCTTTGAAAGAACGAAACCATTTGAACACTTCATCTTTCCTCTTCAAGAAATAGATCCATGTTTTGTGTGAGCAGTCATCCACAAATATTGCATAGTATAGGTAGCTCCTAATGAAGTTACGGGCAAGATACCAGACAGGTCAGAATGGACCAATTAAAGAATATCGGTTGTCTTGCTTTCACTAGAAGGGAATGGTCCCTTTGTATGTTTCCCAACTGCACAACCCTGACAAACACCTTCATGGTTCATATTAAACTCGGTCATACCTGCGACCATCTTCCTTACCCCCAGTAAGGCTTTGTAATGTAGGTGGGCAAATCTTCGTGCCATAAGTCACATTGAAGAGAAGTATCACTCACCAAAGCTCCCAAAGGACTTCCTCCAACTTGACAGAGACCATCGACCCTAAATCCAAGAGTAAATGCATCTTTAGGGTTTCTTTGCCAAATACGTACCTTTCCATCAACGAATGCTACCTTGAAGCCTTAATCTTCCAATGCAGAAATAGACACCAAATTCTTCTTCAAATTGGGCACATACAACACTTCTTGTAGATGGATGGTTTAACCTTGGTTCAAGTGAAGAGTGACAGTACCTATCCCTTTCACGGGGTAGGTGGCATTATCTCCAAGTATAATCTCTAGATTAGTCTTCTTCTTAATCAAATTTGAGAGGGTCTCTTTGTATCCAACGAAATGCCTTGAGACTCCACTATCAATCAACCAATGATCGAAAGTATCCGAAGGAAAGCCACAAATAGAGTGGAAATAAGATAAAACTCATCTTGTTTTCTATACTTTCATCATACTTGGCATTTCTTGTCCTTTTGGGAGGTTGACCATTTCCATTTCGAGCAGTGGGAGCATTCCTCTTTCCTTTGTTGTTGAACCTGTTGTTCCTTTGATTGCCATTGCCTTCAAAATTATTGTTGTTGTTGTCATCATCCCTTGGAGGATTGTTCTTGTGAGGGCACTCTCTAGCATAGTGGTCGAACCTATTGCAATTGTAGCACCTTCCTTTTCTTCCTTCTTTGAATCCCTTCTTATATCCTTGACCCCGTCTCCTTGGACCAGCATTATTCTTCCTTTTTGCATGAACGGAAAAGGCAGTAGGTTCATTTCCATTGGAGGGCTTATCTCTCTCCATCATCCTTGTTTCCTCTTGAGTGCATTTACCCAATAACTCATCAAAATCAGGTATCCTGTCATTGTTGAGAATGGTGGTGGTAAATACAACCCATGGTCTTGAAAAACCACCAAGTGCAATGACAGTGAGCTCCCTTTCTATACTTTGTCTTAGCAGCAGCCGATGCATTGAAGGAGGCTCCATCACTTTTCCCTGCACATAGTCCAATACTTCATGCTCCTCCAAAGTCATGTTCCATTCATGATAGTCAAATTTGCCATTGAGCTTGTCCTCAGTCTTGAAATAAGATGTAGATGCCATGGAGACTTGTCCAATAGCCTTGTCCAACAGATCTCTTAGTGATTGCTTTTCTCTCTCTTGCTTGGGCTTTGTCTTCACCTAGGCTCCGATACCATGTTAATTTTAGTTAACAATGGTATGTTCTATGCTTGCATTAATTCCTTTAATGTCCTTTAGTTAGCCCAATGACAAGAGAACACCAATATTTGGCGAATGCCAAGAAAAAACCCCAAGATGGGAAAAACCCTTTGATCAATTCTTATTATTATTATAACAAATGTTCAACAAAGGGAGAGTACAATAAAGTCAAAATTGACTTGCCAGTAGATGATCAAAACCACTCTCCAAAACAGCCCAGTCAAATCTGCAATTCTGTCCCTGATCAACAGCAGTGAAATCAGCAGCAGTGTGTGGCCTAACCAGTCAATGGTCAAGGGTCAAAACAGCCCTTTAGCAACTCGGTCAAAGTGCATTCAACTTGGCCTCAGCTGGTCAAACAGCAGTCAAAACAGTCCTATTTGGAGTGGTCAAACCCAGTCAAACCAAAGTCAACCCTGTGGTCAACACAGGTCAAACAGCCAAGAAAATCTTGGTTCTGGTGCCAATGAATGCAGCCTGCTGAGACAAATTCTCCCTGAAAATCGAAGTCAAAAAGTGCCCAAAATGTCAAAGTCAACGCTGATCAAACCCCGGTCAAACTGCAGAAAATTTCAGAAATTTCGGCCCTGTAATTTTGTTCTCCTTCCTGCCACACGTGTGAGAAAATCCGCTGCCCAATGAGGTGTACGAACCAATCAGATGAGGAGAGAGAAGAATGTGTGAGTTGATGAAGTGCCAAATGAGGGTGGAGGTCTCTCTTATTTATACAAGTTGTTGAGGATCAAAAGACATGTCTG
Source organism: Pinus taeda (assembly GCA_000404065.3). Lineage (NCBI taxonomy): Eukaryota > Viridiplantae > Streptophyta > Pinopsida > Pinales > Pinaceae > Pinus > Pinus taeda. Next base: position 126,800 of record APFE030838140.1, on the reverse strand, counting down.
TTGGGCTTCATGAGCCTACATAATGATGTGGCCGACCTCAACAATTTGCACATGTGTGGACTTGACTTCAATAACATATTATTCCTTATCCAAATTTGATGATCTTTAGGTCGATTTTGGTCCTCTCAAAAAAAAGAATTCAATGCAATAATCATCTCCATCAATTGAGCTGTCCAAAGTGGAATTTGTCCGTAGTTGCCAATTTTCACAAGAGGTTTTCATATGTCTCTTTGTGCATTCCTTGGAAGGGGACGCTAGACCTTGGTTCATGCAGTTGACAACCAACTCCATATCCACTTGGAAGCAGTTACTTGATCATTTTCTATGTCTGTGGGAAAAGAAAAAGTATCCTTTCCAACTTTTAATAGAATTTAATTCTCTAAGAAAGGATGACTCAGAAGGTACAACAAGATTCATACCTAAGAATGTTTGGCCTTCAGAAGTTGTTGTTGTGTTGACTGATACTATTTCTCAAAGTTCTCATGTTTTATTATTCCTCAAAGAAAGGCATTCATCAAATCTGGAATCACAAACAATGCATGTTCGGGCAAAGCAGCTATTGCCATTATTGAGGAAAGGCGTAACCATATTTTTTGGACCCTGTGTGAGCTACATAGTTTAAATCTTACTTTCAAATCTATTGTTGTTAAAGTTCAACAGATGGAAAATATGCGAAGAGTCAAAAGAAAATTGGGATTTATCATTAACCACCAACACAAAGAAACCATGTATCATGGATTTGCCAAACTCCAACTTGTAAAGTTTGGAGAAACCAGACTTGCAACCCACTATAAAATGATTAAGTGGCTAGTAGACATGAGGGAAGCTTTGTCTTCCATGGTTGTTAATTAAAAGTGGCAATCATGGAGACAAAGCAACACGGACAAAGCAGTCGTGGTTAGAAGGGTCAAACTGAGCTTTTTATTTCAATAATGGAGCCATTGGTTGATTTGCCACAACTTTGTGATTCATATGTGCATATGTTGTGTGACATTTATGAGGATTCTGACCATCTGTTGGAAATAATTAAGCAAGTCTTGAATAGCAGGTAACTCTTCTGTATGGAACCTTATTGGACATAATCATTAGTAAATATAATAAATACGATACCCATCTATATTCTTTAGCCTACACATTGAATCCAATGTACCATGATGAAGCATACTTGGCTAAATCTGGGGGTAGAAGGAGGCCCCAAACAGATATATAGAGGAGACAATCATTAGAAAGCCCAAGAATCAAAAATCTCCAGGCCTCAATGGTCTTCCGGTGGAATTGTACAAGAAAATGTGGCATGTGGTTTTTGACACTGTGTATTCGAAAATGTCACAAGAAGCTATCCGAAGTGGTGGTACGAGGGAGTTGGTCAATGGACGGGGCCCAATTACTCTTATTAATTCGGGGCAGATTTATTCTTGATTATCTTATAACTACATGGGAGGGGCTTAAGTGGGCATGGTGGTTTGGTCAAAAGTCTTTTTTTTCTAATTTATTTTGATAAAGCTTATGACAGAATTGAATTGGACTCCATCCGTAACATGTTGGACTTTGGCTCTTTTTATCATAGGTCAGCCACATTTATCTTCTCATGGGCCTCAGCAAGAGTTAGTGCGAATAGTGTGATTTCTAATTTTATTCTTCTACAATGCTACATTTGACATGGTTTCCTTCTTACTCCAAATTGTTATGCAATTGTGCCCTAGATTATTTGTTGGAGGATACTAGATTGCAATGGGCAATTTAGACGTATCTCCTTCCCTGGTGGTAACCACTATTTAATGTCCACTTTGTCGGTAATTCGGCCTTAATACCTGAATTGACTCAGCAGTCTGTGGAGAGTACTTTTTATGCTTGGACACTTTTGCAGAAGCTAATGGAGTGGTTGTTTGTGAGGAGAAAACAGAAATATTTTTATCGGCCAGGACGACCCTCGTCATTGGTTGAACCATAAATGGAAGTTTATTTAAGCTAGAGAGATCATTCAGTATTTGGATATTCCCTTTGGCATTAAAAATTCTCTTGTTGATCAATGGAGGTGGATCATGGCCAAGTTTGAAGAAAACTTCACAAATCGTCTCAATCTTCCTCTTGCTGGGAAGGTTCCAATTGTTCACAAGATCTTAGCAGTCAAGCAAATCTATTATTCCTCACCTTTTCCTTTCTGAATCTACTTAAAAAATGTTGAAGAACATTCTTAGAAGTTTTCTTTATGGAAAGCAAAGTGGGGCGAAAAGGGATTCCTTTGGTGGCTTGGCATCTCTACAATTTACCAAGAGATCAAGGGGGATTGAGCCTCCATAAAGTAAGAGTTCAAGGGCTGGTTGTTGGTAGAAAATCGGCAATTTGCAAAGTGGAGAAGGATGCTTCTTGGTAATTTTTAGTTTGACACAAAATTCATCAAGCTCAACACAATCAAAGAATTAAAGATCACTTTCAATTGTGTGAAATAATCACTAATGCTCAGGATTTCATATGATTATAAGTTTTGCCCCACTTAAGAGGGTGTGGATTGCTTCACAAATTGTTTCTTGTTTCTTCCTTGGCAATTTGAGAGACATCACCGAGGATTTGACATCACAATTGATTTGGAAATTTTTGTCCCTCAATGGTCATAGGTTTGCAAGCAAAAGATTGGCCAAAAAGGGTCTCTTCTTTTGGAAGGATTTGTTGAATCATGATCACCAACAATAGCACACATGCCATGCTCTTGAGTCTTAACGGAATTCAAGAGCTCAATTGTTTGGACAAAGCAGTTTTAGAGGGTCTAATGTCATATGATTCCTTTTGAAAATGCACCAAGATGAGTCAGGCTGTTCTGGAGGTCTTGGAGGAGTGAAAAGCGATTTAACATCTATGTGGTAAAGAACCTCTATGATCTGGTAAGGCACTCATCCAACATTGTCCCCCACTTGAACAAAAGGTAGGGGTTGAGGGATCTTATGGCACATTGATTTAGGAGATGCCAGTCCATTTGGTAATCACGCTCTTCTTTTAGACACAGAATATGCAAGTGCCTTCTACTTCATCAAGGGTTGGCTATCAAGAGCAAGCTTCATAATTAGGTGTTAGCATATGTTGCCTGTGCCCTGTGTAGTAAGGATAAAATGGTTGACTATGGCTTTCTGGAGATGCTGATCCATCAGAATTTTCTGGGCATGGTTTCAAGCTGAATTTCACTTCCTTTTCACCGCCCTGTTTTTGTGGAAAGGTTCTCTACTGGGGAACGCTTGGATGATTAGGGACAACCACAAATCTCTGTGGCACAAAGCTCCGCTGCTATAGTTAGTTTTCTATGGAAACATCAGTGTACAGTAACTTTTCATGAGGACCACTATGCTTTTAGCCTAGGGTAATTCTGGAGCTTTAAGGAAAAGCTAGCTTTACTTGCAAAAGTTCAATTTAGTGCCTTTCATCAAGATGCCGAGTCCCTTCCTCTTGGTGCATGGGCTCATATGCTTTCCTTTTGGGCCCTTTTGAGGCGGGACTTTCCCAGTACCCCTGTTGTTAGTATGCTGTAATTCCCTACGTTATGATGTATTTATTTTTTCTAGGAAACAATATATGCAGTATTTCTCAAAAATTAAAACAGCTCTCAAAGATAGGAAGGATGTCTAAAACCTGGAAGAGTATAGAAAATAAAGTCTAAGAATCTTTTCATCTTGACGTAGCATAAATATCCCAAAGATGTATGACAAATATATTTTTATGCACATAAGAAACGTGAGCATTTTCTAAGATACATGAATATACACATAGATTCTCATCACAGACCCCCTGCCATTTCAACATCATGCAACCCAACAAAACAGCCACAGCATTCTATAAATACTAATTAAAAACTTTGCAAATGTGTTTATGTGAGTATAAAGAGCACAGATTAGTCAAATTGCTACCTCTTGGAAATCTTCAAAGGAAAATGTCTTTGCATCATCACATCGGGTGACAGCTTGCTGATGTTGTACAACTAGCATAGGATGATGGTGCCTGCTGAGATAGAAATATTAGCTCTTCAGGAAAAACATATGAATATTTACCAGACATATGATAATTATACACCAATCAGAGATGCTTGAGCTATGTTAATTCCCAGGTATCAAGTAGATTGAAAAAACTACCTCACATCATCTAGTGGTTTCCCTGATTTCATGGTGTAGCTCTGACGTGGGCAAAGTGATGCCAGGCTTGGACTTATTTCCTCCGACGAAACTAGAAGTGAAGAATCATCAGTCTTGTCAGGAGAAACTGACCCATAGCTCAATACCAAGGAAAGATACAAACGACTGGCAGCTGCAGTACCATGGTGCACGATTTCTGTTATGTCCCCAACCAATGCATTGATCCATTCGAGGGCATTGGCTGGAGATGCGTTACTGTCACAATTTCCAGCTTCTTTTACTTTCAAGGTTGGTGCAATATGCACAATAACAAGGTCAAACTTGCTAGTATCTGCTACTGTATCTTCTTGTAACCCTATCATATCCAAAAGTTCAGAAGCTGCTGAAAGAGGATCTGGGGGCTCTTCTGACTCTTCTGAGCTTTCCATTTTGTTCCTAAGTTCATGCAAGGGTGTGACAAAAAAGCCCACTTTTTCCCCAAATATCTTAGCAGTGCCAGAATTTGTTACCATAGCAGCATTCATTCCCATAAACCTGAAGTTCAATAGATAGCATATATTGGCTTTAAAAACTTGTTTAGAAACATGGCTTAAACAAAAAGCCTAGTCCAGACACTAAACCAAAAAATATACCTCTCTGCTATCCTCGGAATAATTGCATGTTCTTTACATTCCCAACTGGCAGCTGCACCAGCATCAGCACTGTTCTCAACAGCTTTTTCTTTCTGCGTGCCCAAACAAGAGATTTTTACTCAGTCAAGTGATACATAGATGATGTAGTAAACAAGTTAGTGGTTTTATAGAAACCGATTGGATAAATTCACAGACTGAAATCTAGATAAGGCAATTATCTTACTGAATAGAATTCATGTAGATCCAACAGTTGTGCTAGTTCCCTCACCATTCTCTCATCTTCACTCACTGTAAAACACCGAGCAGTTTATGTTGCTTCAATATCAAAGATCATTATTCATGTAAAAGTCTTTTGCTGTAGCATTATCTGTGCAGTACACCCTAGCTCTGTTTGCTAATGATGGAAAGTTTTAAAATGTGAAATACAATCCCACTGCCCTGATAGAACTCTACAGTCATTGATCAGAAACTGCGGTTTGACATTAAACCCAAAAGTTCATAAGTAGTTTCCATTAAACCCATAATATCAAAAACACAAAAACACTAATATGTTCTTTTTTTCTTAAAAGCGTCAGAGAAACATATAACATGCCTTGCGGGAGTAGATCTCTAACTGCGAGGAAACCACAACAGCCTCGAGAAGCTAGAGCATGTAGATGAGAATGAGAAGAACCCAGAGCAGGCATCAGGCCATCCCCATAGATCAACAAAGCACGGGAAGGCTTGTCCGCCATATTTTCGCTATGTTCTGCACAGAAAGTATTCTCCTCTTCCCTATCTTTCTGCCACAACGTTATAGCATGACAGGGTTGATGTTTTCTTTTGGTATATCAAGCTGATTACAATACATAAGCTTTTTAATTTGCACTTTCCTGGAAGGACGAACAAAAATTAAAGCTTCATGGATTCTCATTCACCTTTTAACTCCACTTCTTATTGTGGTTGGTTTGTCTCTTTTAATCATTTTGACATAGCATTTGATCTAGTTGGTGGTGTTGTGTCAGAAAGGTCAGCTTACGCTTCTTTAAATTGAAATTTTCACAATCTCCAATTAAATTAATCATCAAACAAATTTGATATTTAATTCAAACAGTGGGTATAGTACTTAGCATTCATGCTTAATGGACTGGGTGTTCTTTGATTCAAACAACTTAGTTATGAACATGATATTTGATTCAAACACCCAATTGTAAAAAACTAAATGCAATCCCCATGCATGTTTATTGGATTGTGTGCTTTTCGAGTCCAACAGAATAAATAAGTGATATTTTTATTATTCATTTTATTATTGAAGTTAATTTATTTATTTTGAAAATAATTATAAATAAGTTTTAGTTTGAATGATAGTTTAATTGGTTGAGTTTTGTTGCTAAATAACTTGTTTGATTGGAGGTTATGAGGTCAAATCTCTTCTATGCACTTGGAGTTAGGCCCAATATATTATGTCATCTTTGATAGATCTATGTGGATTATTTCCCGTGGATGTAACGGCCAATTAGTGACCCCGAACCATGGTCGTCTTAAAAAACAAAATTATAAATAAGTTTTAATAATAATAAAATATTAAATTCATGGTGTTTAAAAAATAAATAAAATTTTGTCATGTCTCACTAGCACAACCCGTTGAGGATAGGCCTCGTTAGCAAGACGACCCAAGATCAAACCTCATAGGGGGTTAGCAAGACGACCCAAGATCAAACCTCATAGGGGGTGGTTGTGCATTGTGCTAGGGGGAAGAGATATTCTAAAAAATCTAGTCAACTTAGGGTTGGTGTGGCCCAAGTTGGGTGCGATCCTGGGTGACTTTCACGGGTTAGATGCCCTTAGGTCGTGACTCCTCAAGCTACAAGTCAAGACTGGAGAATCACGAACAACTTGACAAACAAAAAATAAATAAATAAATAAAATTTAGCCAAAATTTATCTAATTGATATTAGAAGTTATTAAAAATATTTTTAAATTTTAAATTATATGGTTCCAAAATTTATCTAATTGATATTAGAAGTTATTAAAAATATTTTTAAATTTTAAATTATATGGTTGATAACATTATTAAATGTTTAATTAAGTTTTGGCAATTTAATTGTATTATGAGGGTTTTATTTATTTTTAAATGGTTGGTTCAAAATTATATGGAGAAAAATCATGTGGGTTGATGAGGGCAGATTTATGAAAACATATTATAAAGAAATATTTTGAAGGAATCCGGCCAAAAAAATTGTGGCCAAATCTTGATTTGTGTTGTTTAAACGGGTTTTCTTACTGCATATGTGGATTTAGCACCCTCAAAACCCCCAAGGGCACTTCGATTGTGAAAAGTTCATTGTCAAACTTGTGATTCCAATGAATCCCTACCGGATTCTAAACAAATTAAATCAGAAAATAAACTGAAAAACTTTCCTAAAAGTCGCACTTAAAGCCTACTCATTAATTTATTTATAATGTAGTCTAATTAATAGACAAAATAACTCTTTTTTTGCATTTTTCACTCAATTTTGCCAACATCCAATAGAGATTTTTAAGGATCATACGCTTAAGTTGTTTAATTTGCAAAGTTCAAGTTTGGGTCTTTTAGGGCGTTGAATTCATTTATGCATTCAAAAATTAATTTTACGCAATAATAAATCACAATCTCACTTGAAACCCTATCGTCTACTTCCAAGGGAAAAGGTCATTTTGTCTATTAGTTAGACTGTGCCCTTATTTATAATCATATTTATAAAAAAATTCTATAAAAAAAATATCTTAATAAATTTATATATATATATATATATTACTTTAATAACATTTCACATGAACTATAACATAAAAGGTTTACACCTCCTAGATCTGGGTGCTTCTTCGACAATAGAAACTTGTCAGTTCATACAGGACATCATTCATCCCTGACATGACTAAAAACACCAAGTGGCATTCATGTGCGGTCGACTCCCTCCAGGCAATTGATATGCAAGTTAATATAGTCAATCCAGCTCACAGTTCTCCCATTTGCTTCATGATTTATCTCGCCTCAACCTGGTTGTGCCAGTTAATGTTCATGTCACTACCTTATGGTCTCCCTCTGTTTCCTTACATGCAAATATTAGAAGCAAGACATAAGCTCAATCATTCTCTTGCACTCCCTGTCATTGTTGCCAGAGACTTCATCCATTTTGTTCCTAATCCCTCCACCATGGTTCATGAAAGAGGAAGAGTTCGACGAGGTGGTAAAGGCAGGGGATGCCCTCCTCACATTCCATGGATCATTGACCACATGGAGTCATTTGATCCCGATATCCTTGTCCATATCCGTAACAGAGTGGCTTCCCTAGAAACTTAGGAACACTGAAGAATGAGAGACGGACATTGGGTTGTTGGAATATGTTGGCACATCACTCTGGACTATGGAGCTAACTAGAGGGAATGCAGAAAGGCAGATGGCAGAATCAAATACTCAATCAGTCAAATGTGTCTCTCGTTACACCATTTCTCTAAATCCATAGGTGTAGACTTTTCGCCTACTATAGTGACGTCCTCCATCTCCTTTGACAGTTCAAAAGATAGAAATCCCTTCTTCCGGCCTCATATCTCCTCTTCACCTTGATTTCACAGTAGGAGAAGCACAAGCCCTATTGACCATGGTTCTCAAAGCCCAAAGATTGAAGCAACGACATGTAGCTCAAAGCAGCCTCCCACCTGCGCTGCCTGGACCACTGTCAAAGAGCACTCCCAGCAAGAAACCAACTCCTATGGTTACCTTATTATCAAGGAAAAGGTGGATGACAAGCCCCCAGACAATATAAGAGTCGATGAAGCAAGTAGCAGCAAAGTGTGGCAAGCTCCATCGAGCTCCAAAAGAAAACAAGTGGCCTAATTAGGTTTCCATTGTAGTTGCCTTTGTTTTTGTGTCTCCTTAGCTCTTCACATGATGCTAGTATCGATGGCTCTTGTTTTGATGGCCGAAGCTATTTTTGAGCTTTGTTTTGATTTCTATATGGTCCATGTTATATTGTAAAATCTCTACTCTATCTAAGGGATCGTTTAGTTTCCCTATCACGAGCAGATGATCCACTCCCAATTCTTCTCAGTTTGGTTTTGATTTCAGGTCTCCCAATGACTTTTGAAATGTATTTTATGTAACATATTTTAGCTAATAAAAAGTTGACTACTTGCTTACAAAAAAACAAAAAAAAAATTTACACCAAGAGAGATTTGATTATTTTAAATACTTGATAAATGCAAAATTGAAAAGAATATGTATATACATATGTGTCTATATATATACATATATATGTATACATATACATATATATGCACATGTGTATATATATATATATTATATTTAAATGTATATATGTACATATGTATATATGTATACAATATGTATGTATAGTGTATTAATACATACGTATATGTATATGTGTATATATACGTATGTATACATATACATATACTACATATACATATGTATGTATATGTACATATATATATATATATATATATATATATATATATATATATATATATACGTATACGTACATATATACATATGTATGTACATATACATATGTATGTATACGTACATATTAAATACATATGTATATATGTACATATATGTATACATATACATAAATGTATGTATATGTATATATATACATATACATATATGTATGTATATGTATATGTATATATATACATATACATATATGTATATATATGTATATCTACTACATATACATATACATATAGTGTATATACACTATATGTGTGTGTGTGTGTGTACACATATACATATATATGTATATGTGTATATACATATATATGTAGAGAGAGACCATGTGAATTCCATGTTGGCTATAACTAGCATAGATCCATCTTAACTCTGAATCTACCAAGTATTTAGAGGAATCAAATCTTTCAAGATTAAAACTTCATTTTGAGGGCAAAACTTGAGGAAAGATTTGCACCTGTAGAGATTGGATTCATTTCTACATTTGGTAAATCTAAAGTTCAAATGGATATATTTTGGTTCTTAATAATATTATTTGTATTTATATAAATTTCACATCTTTGTACAATTTTTTTCGAGGAAATATTCGGGCAGATCCACTCAAAGGGATCACATCTCGTCGGCTTATTAACGGAGCATAACCCCAAGGGTGTCAAGGAGAATTAACCCATGACCTCCCATAAGCGAGTGTTTTAACGACAAGAAGTTGACCAATCGAGGTAATCCTCGGGGCTTCACATCTATGTACATAGAGATATTCTTAGTTTTAATTTTAATAAAACTCTGATAACACATATAGTTACATATATATGAAACAATTTTCCTTTACATGTTTTATAAAAATTTTAATTTAATTTTGGATGTGATATTCATAACATTAATGATAATGATTGGACGTGGTGACGATGGATCTGAGGAGTGCTAAGGTTTCCTGTGGTGCAGTTTTTGCCACCTTAGAGATTGTGCTCGTCCCTCTTCCTCGTGGCAATTTGCGAAGTAGGGATCTCAATTTTTTATGAGAGATGATGGAAGGTTGTGGATATATCGAAATAGTGTTGTCGGGGTGAGATAAAGGTAGTATGGATCATACTCCAATGAACTCCTTTCTTGTAGGCTTCATCCCTATGCAGGATCTTTCGCTCAAAACCCCAGAATTGTCATCCTCATACAGTTTTCTTGCGAGAGCGGGCTTAAAAAAATTATGTGCGGAGAGATGGGTCTTAGTGGGCATGTATATTTCCATTGTGATATATCACACTTTTGCAATTATGGATCCATGGTTAGCAATGAGCTTTCATGCAAGATTTGGCCACCTTATGGAGAATGTAGGAAGGTTATTATGTTGGAGCCTCGTTTTCATGCAACATCCAAAGCAAATAGTCCAGCATGCGAAAGTTTGGGCTTCTATTTCTCTTTGGAGTCGAATGATAGACATGGATCTACGACAGATCTTCCCTGTCAACACTTAGTGACATGCGACGGTGGGGAATATAAAGATATGAAATTCCAACAACCACCTATGTAATTCAATGAAACTCGTCAACTTCATGGTGCCTAGAATTTTGGTTGAAGGAATCGAACTCAGGGTTGGTAAGTATCATAAACTAAATCTACTAAAGGAGGTTCCACTTCAAGCTTGCATGAAAACCCTAGTTTGTCAACCAAAACTAGATCTATAGGATCCTCATACAAATTTGGTCATGAAGAAGACATTTCATATTTTTATGATAACCTCAAAAGGGAAATCCGCTATTATCAAGGTTTGAACGAGGGATTTGGTTCGAGATTTGAAGTAGACTATTCATAACAGATTGGGAATCTTGTTGCAGCTACACAACTTGATTTATGCAAGAAGTGTTGATTTGGGGTAGCATCGGATGTGCTCTGGGCCTCAAATTTTGCAGGGAGGCTTGGGTACATGCATTTCAAATAAAGTAGAAACCATTTTGGAAAATTCCACCTAGAGATGATTATATTAAAATAATTAATATTTTTAATGGAGTTCCTAAGTCTAAACTTAGGAAAAATAAAATATCAATGGGTATTAATCTAATTGTGGGTGTAACTTCTAGAAAAAGACGGAGGTCAAGTCAAAACAATATGAGCCTTTGGTTAGGATTTAATCTAGGTCGTTGTTTGCCCAAAAAGAAGATATAAGAAGGGTTTCTTGGGCACGAGTCACAAACTGGTATGAATGAATGCTTTTTAGCATCTACAAAATGTAATTTTGTTCTTGGAAATAAAATTGTGATTTTTCCTTGGGAAAAAAAAAAACATTGATAACATAGATAAATAGATAGATAACTTAGAAAAAAAAATATTATTGTAAATATTGAATTTTTATATGCTTATGAATTAAATTTAAATATGAAGTTCTAATGATTAGGAATATGAATTGTTATCTTAATTTTTTTCCAGAGGGGAAATCAACATATGGCCGAAGCCAGCAGATATTTACATATGGCCGAAGCCAGCCCCGCATTCGGCCCGCAGATATTTACGTATGGCCGAAGCCAGCAGATGAGCAGAATCTTTTTTTTGGCCGAAGCCAGCAGATGAGCAGAATTACGACATAGCCGTCGCAAATAACAACCACCATAGCGCGGGGCCTCAACTACCGCCGCAGGAATCGAACCTGGCTTGGGGGAGCGAAAGCCATCCGCCCCAGCCATCATGTCATGCACATCACGTGCCATTTGTTATCTTAATTTATATGGTCAATTGAATCTTAATTTATGTTTTTTCAACCGTCATTTTTCTTTCCTCCTTTACACCCCTTCTCCCCTTCTTCTCCCTAAATTTCATCTTCTTATCGGTTTCTTTTCCTTTTTTCCCATGGGCTTTTATTTTTACTTAATTATTTACCCTCTCTTTCACCTCATTTTCCTTTTACTTTTAAATTTGCATATTTATTGTTAACTATCTTTGTTTTCCCATAATCTCTTTTCTCTTTTTTATTTCTCAAATATTTCCTTTAGTTCTCCTTAACGTTTTGCTCACACCTTTCAAGTTATCCTAGTTATTATCTCAATATAACTTTATTATTTTCTTGATTTCATTCAACAACTATTTTTTTCCTTTTTTTCATCTTATGGCTTTTATTTTTACTTAATTATTTACCCTCTCTTTCACCTCATTTTCCTTTTACTTTTAAATTTGCATATTTATTGTTAACTATCTTTGTTTTCCCATAATCTCTTTTCTCTTTTTTATTTCTCAAATATTTCCTTTAGTTCTCCTTAACGTTTTGCTCACACCTTTCAAGTTATCCTAGTTATTATCTCAATATAACTTTATTATTTTCTTGATTTCATTCAACAACTATTTTTTTCCTTTTTTTCATCTTATTTTTAAGGTCACAGCCAAGCCAGACACCAAATTGGTGTATGAGACCCCCTTGTTTGTGGGACAAGGTAAATTGGTGTATGAGACCCCCTTGTTTGTGGGACAAGGGACCCACCTCCGCGCAGCAATTTGATTGCTAAGTCTACAAAGGCATACATACTCTACCCCCCTCTGGTTTTGAACCTGTGACCTCTTAGGAGGAAACACATGCTCTTAACCATTAGGCCCACTCAGGCTATATTTATGTCCCTGATGATGGGCATATTTATTCTACTTCTTATGTCCTTGATGATGGGTGGAATGTCCACCTTAAGTGTAGGAAATTTCCACTCCTCTATATGTTTTATGTCCAAAAACAATCTACCACACACACTCACACACATATTTCACGTTTGTGTATTAAGAAATATTTTATTTTTAATTCTACGTTTATTAATTAAATTTATTTAGCTACTATATATTTATTAATTATATTTCTGAAATATCTTTGGTTACAAATATAATAATTATTATTTAAATTATTTTAATGTGATACGCATATATGAATTTTTATGGAAAAACTGTTTTTAATTTTACTAATAAAAACAAAATTACAACATAACAAATTTTTTTTAATTACTTTTTTTAATTGACTGGACATTATCTTTATTATTATTATTTTATCTAATGCTTCATTTTAAGGACATTACATCTCTCCCATACTCATTACATCTCCCCCATATTGGGTTGTAGAGACCTCTCGGTGCAACATATCAATAAAATGTTTTAACTATAAGATTTTTTTGCACGGAGATGCACTCTACAACCCAGTGTAGGGAGATGTGTAGGTGTAATATACGATTGACTCATTACATCTCCCCCATATTGGGTTGTAGAGACCTCTCGGTGCAACATATCAATAAAATGTTTTAACTATAAGATTTTTTTGGGCGGAGAGACACTCTACAACCCAGTGTAGGGAGATGTGTAGGTGTAATATACGATTGTATATCAACTGGAGATGTGTAGGTGTAATATAAGATTGTATGTCAACTCTTTTTTAAATGTCAACATAAATAAATAAATAAATAACAAACAAACTTAATTGTTGGCTTCATATGTTTTAATTAATATTTAAATTAAAACATATATAAATATAAAATATCAAATGTAAACTAACATCAAATATTTCCACCTGAAAATGATCTATCTCAATCATCTTAATTTACCAACCTAGATCCATCTTAACTCAGAATTTACCAACCTAGATCCATCTTAACTCAGAGGGATCAAATCTCTTTCACTCTAAAAGAAGTTTGCATCTCAAGAGATTTGATCTCTCTCCACACTTGGTCCGAAGTTAAGATGGATCTAGGTTGGTTTAATTTCCCCTTTAAATAGGCTATATTCCACATGAATATTATGGCTCAATACCATGGGTCATTTTTATTTTTATTTTTACATTTTTTTTTTTTTACTGAGTTAAAATGTTTACATTACATTAGTCTTTTTATTTTATTTATATTTACAGGACATTACATTACGTACAACATACATTTATACTGTGCTTGGTTGGAGAGCGTCTCTCAACGCAATAAAAGAAAATTTAACTAACAAAAATTAATAAGATGAATAAATATAAAGTACAAAACCATAGGCAAAAATTAATAGATTAAATAAATATAGAGTACAAAACATCTGCGACAACCAGCAATGGGCGATAACACTTTTATCCAAAAACTATTTAACATAATCAAATCTAGTGACTCAAGTGATATTATACATAATATTCAATTCAATAGAAATTAAAAAATCATAAATTAATAATATTTTTAAAATAAATTAAGATTAATAAAAAATAATTAATATCAATGGAAGGTAGGTAAATTTGACCATCAAAAATTTTAACATAGTAATAAATTTATTATAGAAAATTTGTGTGTGGTCCATTAAAATATATATCTTATATATATATATATATATATTATATATTATATATATATATATATATATATATATATATATATATATGATTTAAATAAATGCAAATGATGATGATGATGATTGAGACCAACTAGGTTTATCAGACCTTAAGAAAGAAAGAGATTACTCGAGATTTTTTAATATTTTATTTCTATGATCGAAGAAGAGGGAAAGAAGTGTTCCTAAATCGTTATAGTTTTGCTAACTAAACAAGTAAAGAAGATTGGTAGAGTGGCAGATGTTTTGGAAATGGGAATAGATGTGAGTAAGAGTGGGGAAATCCAAAAGAAAATGTTGTTCATCTTCAACCCTCTTAGAATCACACAATTGACATATTCTTTCACCCCATGGTGTTTTTGGGGATAGACCAACACTCAGTTTCACTTTCGAACTCATGAGAGTTAGTTCTTATCTTTACAATGCTCATCTTCTTCTTAGCATTGGTCAAGACAAATAGATAATTCTGGTTAGCGAGAGTGAGGTTGATCACCTCCTTATAATACCTTTCCCCTCTAGCTCCTTATTATCCCACAATTTAGCCTTAAATTTGGATGAAATAATATTTTTAATATTATCTTTATTCTCCAAGATGATCTCCTCCTTTAACCCCGAATAGTTGAGCCAAGATTCGGCATCCTTGTGCCAACCATACTTGAGCCAGAGGTGGGGGTTTTAGCTAGAGTTAGAAGCAATTTTCGGGAACCTCTTGGTTTACATGTTGTAAAGCTTCTTCTTATACATCAGACAACGAAACATAACCATGCTTTAAATGGGGGACAAGCTAGCTTCAGTCAAAAGGATAGGATAAGGAGTATTAACTTTAATCTTGAGGTTGTAGGTTATAAATTGCTTTTGGATCAACTCGATCTTCCTCCACGATTCTCTAGATATATTGCAACCCTAAACCTCACATCCATACAAAATAACAAGGGTGACGAGAGTCTTAAAGAGGAACTTTTTTTTAATCTAGACCTAAAGATTAGTTGTCTTGGAATTATTTTCAAGCTCATAATAAGCTTTCCAACTGCCAATAATCATTTTCTCAATGCTATAATTCCAATTGAGCTGGTGATGAATGTCAATAACTAAATATTTGTTTGAAGAAATTGTCACCAAGTAATTTGATCCTTTTGGAGTTAATTATCAGGACTTCAGTATTGTCGGTATTAACAGTCATACCCATCTCGGAGCAGAAATCATGGAGGATTTTAAGTTGTTTGTCGAGATCCTCATAGCTTCTGGCAAACAAAACAATATGGTTAGCATAAAAGAGAAGAGTAATGACCATACCAACGAGCTATCAGATCCTGCATCTTCTCGATTTATAGTTAGACTATACCAAATCAAATTTAAGATAATAGTTAATTTTTATTATTTTACAAGTTTAAGTTTCAATAATTAAAAAATTATAATTAAAAAAATATTATTATTAATTCTTTTTTCAAAATTTTCCAGCATAAATTTACAATATAATATATATTGTAATTTAATAAATACATTTAGCAACAACCAAAACACTGATTTAAGTATATTTGGGACATGAAATAAAAAAAATGTGAAATTATGATTATTTTAAAACTAGTTTTAAGCATCTAAATCTTAACTCCAGATGCTAAAACTAGTGCCAAGAGAGATCAAATCTCTTGAAACAACATCTTTTAAGTTACGAAGAATTTGAATCCATTTTGGGGCTTGATAGATCAAGAGTAAGATGATATTTACATTTTCCAATTGCTTATAAAATATAATATATATACTATAATATTATAATATAATATATGACAATTAAAAAAACATTTTTATTTGACACGGCATTGAATTATGATTTATATCAGCCATATCTTATACATTTAAATTGTTTCTTTAATATTACTCTATTTTCAATCAATTAATTCCTTTCTTTTGAATAACAATTAATAAAATGTTTTTGACCATCGAATTATTTTTATTTTAATTCATTTATATATTATACACCCTAGTTAACGATTGAAAATAAAACAACAAAATAAATAAATATTAATTATATAAATAATAATATAATAAACACTAAATAAAAGATGAATAAATGTAAAATAAATAATAAAAAGTTAAAAAAAAAGAATATATAGTAATAAATATAAAATAGTGAAAGAATATAAAATTAATAGTAAATAAATAAAATAGTAAATAATAAATTGGAGTTTTAAATAAAGTAAATTGTAAAAATAGTAAGAATAAATAAAGTTAACAAAAAGTAAAAATGAATAAAATAAGAAATAGTTAAATTAAGAGAAATAGTTAAATTAATTAAAACTTAAAATAAAGAAATAAAAGTTGCATGTTGACACATAGAATGTGTGCATGTAGATCCCTTTCTGTTTTTTGGTTTATTTAATAGACGATGAGATAAGATTCATCCATTCTCTTAGGAGAAAAGTATTGTGAGACAAAATATTCATTGGCAATATTACGTTGATTGAGGGCTCAAGGGTGGCCAGCTATAGAAAGATTACGGTTGGGTGGAGAGTCATCTCCAAAACCTTCATTGTGGTTAGCAGAATTCAAAAAGCTTTCAACTCCAAAAACACAAATAAGGAATAACATCGCTAAAGGTAAGTTGTCTCTGCTCTTTTTTTTTTAATTTCTATGTTAAATAGTTTAATAGTTGGATGTTATTATTAATCATATAAATTGATGTAATTATTTGTATATTTTAAATCGGGGTTGTTATATATGGTATCATAATAGTTCCAACATTAAAGACCTAAGATTTAAAGAGAAATATATACAACTACTATTAAAATCGATTTGTTAAAATCAATTTTATAAAAAAAATCTCAATTATATATATATATAGTGTTAAATTATTGTTCATAGAAGAGTCTATTTACTTATATATATATGGAATATCATGTCCGTTAATAATAATGTTGATGAAGTAGTGTCATATCGAGAAGTTGCATGTTGACAATCATAACCATAATAGACTTTACTAGCTATAATAAGATATATATTTTTTTTAATAAATCATATTGACTTTTATGCTTAGATATGTTGTTCATTACTTTTGGTGTAAATTATAAAAGTAAATATAATAAATATATTGAAACTCGAAAAACCCACTCTTAT
>APFE030838140.1:73653-108189 GCA_000404065.3 Pinus taeda | reverse complement strand
TATATATATTCAAGATCAGAAATCTATGAAAATTGCTAGCCTGCGTCGAAGGCTCTCTCCCTCTTCCCTCCATTTGAATAGATCACAAGGATGGGATAAAGATAAAGCATCATAATTCAAAGACATGGTTTTAATAGTTTTTGAAGCAAATCAAAATCATGTGAGCAACAAAATTTTCTTGCTATACAACTTACATTGCCACGAGTCACGGGGCTTCAAATATGAACTGTAAGGAAGACTTCAAATATGAACTGTAAGGAAGACTCTCAATATTTTCTGAAGATTTTAAGAGGAAAATCTCTCAATATGGAGAGACAAAGGCCAAATGAAAGACAGGTAGAAGGGAGATCACAGGGCACATATCCAGATTCAGAGGAGTTGTATAAGGTTTTTATCAAAACCATTATTGGAAAATTTATACTCGTAAGGGTTTGGGGAATAGATCTACTGATAAATCTGAAGCAGAGTGCCCAAAATATCATAGGTATTCTTGCTTCATTACAAAGTCTGATATTTTTAGGAAAAGTGTTATAGGATGTAGTCCATTTGAAAGACTATGGGATTCAACTGAATTATACCATTATCCTGAATTTAAGACTACAAGGTGGTGCCCTAGGAGTGAGCTTTCCACCTGGATCATCTTCGGCTGGCAAGGGTCCAATCTCTTTCAAGGATGCATTATGAAGGATTGCTGCCACACAGGACAAACAAAACCCAAATATGACAATCTAGGTCTGTACATTGTAGAGAAGATGGAGAAAACCCCATACATATCCACAAAATTACTAGAAGTAAGTGGTCTTATCACTATTTTGCAAACAAAAGCTATTATATGTTGGTTTAATGGTTTCTAGACCAAATTTGAAGATCTAAATGAGTGGATCTACCTCAATTGGACTAGATATTGTGACATTTATCTATGTGCAAAAGGTTTTTTTTTTTTTTGTGGTTTAGTTTGATAATAAAAAAGACTTTGATTATGTCATAAATGAAGGACCATGGTTTTGGGGAAGGACAGGTCTCTTTGTAACCCCGTGGTTTCCTAGTTTTATGCCAACTCAATGGGGGTTACAAAAATGTTGGTTTGGGTAAGGCTACATATTTTTCCGCTCCCCTTTTGGCACCACCATGTCCTAGAAGGCATTGTGAACTCTTTGGGAAGGTTCCTAAAAATGGATCGAGAAAGAATGGACAATGGTGTCTTCACTTTTGCACGCATATGTGTGGAGATGGATTTAAGCAAAGGCCTTCTTGGTTCTATTCAATTGACACATCAAGAATCCAAGTGGACACAATGGTTAGATTTTGAAAATACCTCCTTTAAATGCTAGATTTTCCATCAAACATGGCACTTGCAAAACAACTGCAAATAAGCAAAGAAAAGGACAAAGAAAATACCATGAAAGAAAAAAGGATGGAAATTCCCATATCATCCTTCTTCAGATGACGAGGATGAAGAAATGGATGAGACCCAACAACATCCAGAGACACAAAATCAACAAGGTTCTCAAAATGAGGGAGAAGGGAAGCAAAAGGATCATAACAAACAGACAGAGATTCTCAATAACTCAGCAGTAGTTTCAATCCATGAGAACCAACACAAGGACAAGAGAAATAACCAAGGCTTAGGTAGAACAAAGAGATCCCATGTTTCTCAGATCTCATATTCAGATAAAGAAGCCCCAAACATTCCAGGAAATAAAGAGTTGGCAATTGTTTCTGCAGCTCCACCACTTGGGGTTTGATAAAATGTCCAACAAAAACAAAAAACTTGTTTATCTAGCCAAATGTAATTTTATTTTTTTTTTATTTTTTGTAGCCTAGCTACTATGAGTGCTTAAAGCACATACATTGGTCCCGAGGGACAATACCTGAATGTACTTGTGCATCTACTCTATGTGACTTTTTTATTTTTATTAATTGAAAGTTGCGGTTTTTCCTCAGGAAAAAAGACTTACCTTGCCATGTAAGACCTATGCAAAGTCATTAATATTATTCTTGTCTAATTTAAATATTTAAAAAAATGGTTGACCTATGGTTCTTCGACAACCGTACCAAACCTTGATCCCACATCTTCCAATCCATTAATGGCTTTTCTGGAATCTAGATTGAAAATTGGGGTTTTTGAAAGCACCGTCCCACTGCAATAGGATACATTGCCATGATCCATGTGTCTGGACTTCTCTTTGACCCTTTGTCCACTTCATTGTGTATTCATGGCTATCATGTAAGTGTTAAAAAAAAATTAAAAAAAAAAATTGAATATAAAATATTGCGGACAATAAAAACATCATGTATAAAAGTATGAATTGTGCCTAAAATTTCGTTTTTGAAATAGTTTGTTATTTGGAAAGGTAATTCTAGCTATATAATAAATAAATAATTAATTAAAATAAGGTTAGGGATAATAAAACTTTGTGCCTAAAATTTGGTTTTTGAAGGAGTTTATTGTTTGGAAAGGTAATTCTAGTTATATAAAAAATAAAAAATAATTAGTTTAATAATGAGTGTTATGTAGAACATATATTAACATATAGTATAAAAATGAATAGAAATTTTAAAGATTGGGAATAAATTTATAAGATGTGGCTTCATCCATTTAATAAACTCAATGAAAGACCTTGAATTTGTTTAATTATTATTAAAGTTCTATGTTGAAATGGCTAATGAAGGTTGAATTTCTTTAGTTAATATTACGATATTATCTTAGGATTGATAAGTTATTATTCTATTTTATTATTTATTAGAAGTACGTTGTAATATTTCATTGTATGAAGGTTTATAAAATTAATATTTATGAGTGTGGTATTTGGTTTAATAAGAAATTTGAGTGTAAATTAATAATTGATAAAAAAAAATTATTTGAATATTAAAAAAAAGAGAAAAAAGGTTGAAGATGAAATAAAAGAAGAAAAGATGCAAGGATGATATCATATTTGATTACTTGCATTGGAGGAGAAGTCAATAAACAAAAACCTAGTAATAATGATGTGGATTAGTTGGTTAAGTAAGATGGAGTGATTGAAATTTTGGATTTATGGTGAATATTGATAATTTGTTGGTTGACTTTAATTTAAGGATGTAACCTCTTGAAGAAGGAAAGAATGATAATGAAATCCTAACTATGAATATTATGAAGAGGTCATCCAATATGAAGTAACATTTGAGACTAACAATAGGCTAAATTTGCCAAGTTACATGTGCAAACTAGGTGTGAAAATTCATATTTGAGTGAATTGAGGTGGATTATGCACAAATTGATTGTTTTGAAATTAATGTAACTCATATGTATGTTAAAAAGGTTGTATTAAAAAAATACCTATAGGAATTGCATTGTCACTAAGATCTTTATGTTTGCACTTCTTAAGAGGGACACCTTTTAGAGTTATGCATTGTGGAAACTTAACGAAATATTGGAAGGTTGAAGTGTTTTAAGCTTTTTTATATCCCAATGAGATGAGGACCAATCAACAACAAACTTTTCAAACTTATTTATGATGACACTATGGGGTGATGATTACTTTGACAACCTATTAGGAATGATGCAATTTGGAAGTGAGAATTTAGCGATATAAATGAAAGGAGGTAATGTTTATCAATTATCATGTTTTCTTATCAAAGGGAAAATATTAGTACGATATACAATCCATAAAGAATTGGGAATTTGATGTGGAAAATATTTAAAGTGGATGTGGAATGTATTTAAAGTGCCCATAGAATAGAATTCAAGATGTTATGACTTTGTTTTGAGGATATATCCTCTTAAAAAGGGGAAAGAAAATGATACAACATCGAAGTAATAGTGCTAACAACTAGAAGAGGAAATCTGATCAAGGAAGTAAGACGCATGCAAAACCCATGGTTGCGTATGCAACTCAATGTCTAGGCCTCAAATCGAAAGATGTAGGGAATGGCAACCCAAGCTGGGAGGAAACAACACACGGTGATCAGGTCTGCGCCATGAACCCTTATGTGCCCACATTTGAAAAGAATCTCGGCCATGGAGGATGGGAGGGTTTGAAACATGGAATACCCAAAGGTGTCGCGACGTCCATGCCCAATGCAGAAGGGGCCAGGGCAAGCCACCACCAACGACGCGCAGCTAAGTCGGATCCTCTGAGCAATAAAAGATGGGAGAAAAGGAATGGGGTTCTCAATGCTGCAAGTGTTGGATCTGCAAGTCTGTATACCATATATGCTATTGTAGCCCCTAGAAGGCTATTGCAAGGAGCCGGGTTGTTCACTCTCACTGCGGAAGGGCAAAAATACCCCAGATCTACCATCGATCTAACCGATTTGGCATAAAATAGATAGAAATGCCAAGATCCAACAGATCCAGAACCTTGGACAGAGAAACGCTATTGGAACAGGGATGAGTTAGGGTTTGTCCGATAGAAGATCCCAACCTTCTGCATATGCATCATCAAGCATTGGAAAATAGTTATAAAGGAGTATGCCTAGGCATATAACTTCGACCTGAGTCCTCATATCTCTGAGGGGGCTGTATGGCATGAGGGCAACCCAAATGCTGAATCTGGACCTATGCAGGGCATTATCCATACGGCTATAGACAAGAAGGGGATAAGGAACACACATATTGTGGGTTCACCACTGCAGCTACAAGAAGAGTATCATGATCCAGAGCGCACAGATCCTACTGCTTCAACAGCCCAAATAGCAGATGGATCCTGGCCAAGAACAACACTATCCACCAAGGACTCCGGTCAAGAATTGATACAAATCTTTATCAGGACCTTGTCATGAAGAACGATATGCAAGCGAACCTAGAAGGGGAGGCTGACAGAGGATATAAAGTATGAAATACAAGCACATACAGGCATATCTGCAAACATGAAAAGCTTGATATATGCACGACAAATCTTACAGGACCAATATACAATGCAGGACTATGGACTTGTGCCAGACTCAACCATCATCCTAAACATGAGGTTGAGAGGTAGAAGCTTTGGATCTAGCTCAAAGGGTACATGTTCTTTCAAGGATGCCGTCAAAGGGAAGGGGGAAGCCATCAACAAGCCAATACCACCACAAGATCTACCCGGACCCTAGATTGTGGAGCAAAAAATGCAGACTTCAGTACTGACAATCGCTTTGCCTGAGGTAAATAACTTTTATACTGATTTTTATACAAAGGTCATCATATGCAGATTCAATGGATTCTGGCCCAAATTACATGCATTACAATAATGGATCTACTCCACATGGATAACAAACTGTGATATCCATTTATGTTCCAAAGGTTTTTTTATTGTCAGATTCGACACGGTCAAGGAAAGGGAGTATGCCCTCCATGAGGGTCCATGGTTCTAGGGCAATGCAGGACTCTTCATGACTCCCTGGTTCCCAGGTTTTGATGCTACTACTATGGTGGTTTCCAAAATGCCAGTATGGGTCAGGATACATAACCTTCCACTACACTTCTGGCTACCCAAAGTCCTCGAAGAAATGGGGAATGCGATAGGAAAATACCTCAAGCTAGATGTGGAAAGAGTTTCAAGTGGCATACGTACTTTTGCCAGAATTTGTGTAGAGGTAGATCTTAGTCAAGGCTTACCTGACAACATAATTCTGATCCATAACAACACACTGTGGAAACAAACACTAGATTATGAGAACACGGCCTTCAGGAGTCATGGCTGTCAACAAACATGTCACCTTCTTTAAGCTCAGATAAGCTAAGTTTTGTATTGATAAGAACCTGCTTTATTGGAGGGACCCATCTGGAATCCTCTTGAGATGTCTAGACAAAGAAAAATCTGTGGAAATTATGCACCAATTTCATTCTAGCATCTGTGGAGTGCATCATTATTGGAAAACCATAGCCCACAAGATCCTGAGGGCTGGGTATTATTGGCCTGCTCTGTTCTCTGATGTGTTTTCATTTGTGAAATCTTGTGACAAATGCCATAGGTTTACAAGAATACAACAGCTGACATCTCTACCCTTGAAGCCCATACACACCAATGGTCCCTTCCAGCAGTGGGATTTAGATTTCATAGGAGAGATTAATCCACATTCTAATGGCCAACACAGGTGGATTTTAGTAGCCACTGACTATTTTACCAAATGGATTGAAGCTATACCCACTAAGAAGGCTGATCACTAGGTTGTCATGAAGTTCCTAACAGAGAATATTTTCACTAGATTTGGCTGCCAACCAAGCTATTCACTGATAATGCAGCAACTTTCAGAGCGAAGGAATTGGTGGACATGTGTGAATCAATGGGCATTCAATTAGTGCATTCTACCTCATATTATCGTCAAGGCAATGGCTTGGCTGAATCATCAAATAAGAGCCTAGTAAGGATAATCAGAAAACTGCTGGAAGACAACAAAAGGAGCTGGGATTCCAAGCTGAAGTTTGCACTATGGGCTGATAAAGTTACCACCAAGAAATCCATTGGGAACTCTCCATTCAAACTAGTGTATGGTACTGAGGCTGTTTTTCCTATCTGATTGACCCTCCTTGTGGCCAAATTCTTGCAAGAGGAACTGGACGAAGAAGCTGACATGGCAAGGAGGATGAGTGACTTGGTTGAAGTCCAGCAGACCAGGGAACAACTAATTGAGAAGTCAGCAATGCATCAAAATAAGATCAAGGAAGTTTTTGATAAAAAGGCAAAGATGGACAGTTTTCAGGTTGGTGACTAGGTCCTCAAGTGGGATGCGTTCAAGGAAAAGAAGGGTAATCATGGCAAATTTGACACCTTGTGGACAGGACCTTTTGTCATTACCCAAGCCCACACAAACAACACCTTCGTCCTTCACAATCTGGAGGGGGAAAATGTTTTCGACAGCCCAATCAATGGGTGTTTTCTCAAGCTTTATTTTGTCTAAGGTTGTAACGGCCTTAGCTTTGTAAATATGTTTTTATTTTAGTTTTTAGTTTTATACAAAATAGACTCCATGCCCAATGGAACACTAGGAAGGAGATTTGATCTTGGTTTTACTAGAAAGGTAGTCGTCTACAGTTCTTGAAACCTCACAAGGAGGATTTCGTCCCCAGAAGGAACCAGTTTTAGCCCTAAGGTGTAGCTCTGCTAGTTTGAAGATTAAAGGAAGAGGATGATTAGCTTTACTGTCCTGGAAAGGGCCCCACACGGGCCATCACTCCACTCTTCCATTTACATTCTATTATGCTCATATCTTAACCTAATCCTCACTTCATAACAAAACCCTCTTCTACCTTATCCTTAAATTAATTAACCCAAAAACCCCCGGAAAACCTTACCTTTCCGTCCATACATGCCCTCCGCACATTTCTCGAGGACATCCCGTACCTCTGTGTCCCTCCATCATCAATCTTTCCTGCTGATATGATGGCCCCACGTTTCACCTGATCGATGGGACATGCTCGATCGATCTTCGACGTTAGATCACTCCCACTAGATCTAACAACTGTCGCTATTATCGTGCGGGCATCTAGCGAGAGGAGTACCCGCCCGATAAAGGCATTTTCTCTCTCTCCTCCTTTGCTATGTGGCGTGTAGTGAGTGGCATCGGGTGGACTCCACCCTTTACTACTTACCGCCCGATAGAAACCATAACCACCCAAACAAAACCACCCCCAGGGCGCTATCATCCGAGCACGTCCTCTGCCCGATAGTCATCCGATCTGTCCACCGAGATCTAATGGCTTGGACTTTTCTGCTCCTGCCAAAGACTGCAAGCCTCATGCAATCGATCTCCTTCATCCATTTCTTTTGAACCAACAACCCTTGTTCATGATCGCTCCCGCTTGTCTTTCGCCACCCTGCCATTACTCTGTCCGTTCGATTTAATTCATACAATAGCTACCCGCTTGTCCTTTGCCATCCTGTCATTACTCTATTCTTCCTAATTATCACATCCAGCCACCCATGCACCTCATACTCTACTTCCTATCAATTACCCGAGAAGGAAGGTGGTTGACTCTGTCAGTGTTATGACAGTCAGGCCGCTGAACTGAAATACCAGAAAGCATGGCTGAAAGAGGAAGGACACAACATGATACAAGCAAATAGAATTAAATAGTCATGGAGCCTCACTGGCACAGTCAAGCCAGCCACCTAACAGGGTAGCACAATACCAGAATTAATTACCGTTTTCATGATGGAAGGAAAATTGTGTCCTTGTATGCAATCGGCAGTTAAAGACAGTGGGGATAGATTAAGACACCTCGAGCCCTAAAAAGCTCGAGAGCATTGTAAAGAGCTATAAATAGCTGAAAGTAAGATGTAATTAGGGTTCAAATTCTGGAGACTATAGAGATTTTTCTACTCAAGCTTCTCATCTTCATTCATCAGTAATACAAGCTTCTTTTGCTGTCATATGTTCAATATCCCAATTTCTCTTCTGTTCTAAGCTTGCACTTGAACAGGCCGTTCAAGTTTCTTTTGTGTCTAATGCCAGGTAACTGTAATCTTATCTTTGCATTGATGTAGTAGATTTGCAAGTTTCATTTACTTTCTATAGCTGGCCATCATATGTTTACGTATGTATCTGCAGGTATGGTTAGTATTCTCCATTCATTCACCTAATCTACAAACTATTGAGCATTGGTGGTCTAAAGCCTTATGGGTTGAGAGTGTTCATGCATGCCTTGAGTAATAACAGAGTCAAAGTGGTTATCTGGCTTGATCTAGACCATTATTTATTCCAATAGTTCAAAGAACAATATTGAAGATTATATGTTACCAGGCATCTCTGAGCTGCAACCTAGGAGAGTTTGAGCACATAAGCACACTCTAAAGGCACAAAGAATCAGCCTTCAACCTTTGGACTTGTGGCATGCACCCTCCTGGGCCTCTTAAGTGCATGAGCGCATCTTGAAGGCTTCCTCCTTTAGCCTTCAAGAGTGCACCTTACAACCTCCTCCTCTCCCTTGAGTGCACAATGCACTTGGGAAGCTTGAAGCCTCCTTCTTCATCCTTTGTACTTATGCCATGTGCCTACCTTGATTGTCTTTCTCCCTCAAGCTCATGAGTGCATGCTGAAGCCCTGAAGTCTTCCCTCTCAACCCTTCAACCCTTAGAGGTGTGCCAAAACGCTAAGAAGCTCTCCTTGTCCCTTTTAAGCGCATTGAAAAGTAATTACCAGAAAATATGCATAAAAAATGCTAGAATAGGGGATTTTTAGGCTAATGGTTGCTTTCCATGAGTGATTGCAGATACATATGTTCTAGAATCAACAAGGTAAGCACACATAAGAAAGATTGGGGAAACAACACACACAAAGGAAGAATCAAAGAACATAAGAACATAGTGGAAACTTGATGATCGAAGCACCCTAAATACTCCAAGATCAAAGACCCTTTGGAGGGCGAAGGCATCAATGATTAGAAGTCGTATGAAGAATGAATACAACAGTGGCAGCCATGTCACCACTAAAGAAATTCCATGTCATCAATCACTATTAGTCCCAGTCACCAAGGATAGTGACACATCATGTCTTCATCATATGATGATGTGAAAGTTATGATGTAATATTGTACTCATTTTAAAGACAAATAAGTGGAAGTCCAAGAGTCATGTATGGAAAAAAGAGTCACGGAAGTCCAAAAGACATGTAATAGCAAAAGTCATATGTAATTCCAAAGGTCATTTGGAATTCCAAAGGTTGTAGAAGTCCAAAGGTCATTTGGAAGTCCAAAGGTTGTAGAAGTCCAAAGGTCATTTGGAAGTCCAAAGGTTGTAGAAGTCCAAAGGTCATTGGAATTTAGAAAGTCAATGGTGGAAGGTCATGCCTAAAGTTATAAAAGGATCCTCATTTCTCATGTAAAGAACTTTTAATGTTGGCTTCTACCCCAAGGCATTGGAGAGATAGAGTTAGTACTTTTGGGGAGAAATTAGTGGCTCTAATGCTCCACTATTGGAGCTAGTGATTTCCATTGTATTTATTTATCTTGGAAATTTTGCTTAATATTGAAGCCTTTTCAGGCTAGCACAATTTAACACATGGATTGTGAATGTTTCTAAGACTATGCTTTGACTTTTTATGGTTCATGTTTTCTTTCACATGTACTTGAGTAATTGAACTATTTCGGTGACTTTGGTGCTCAAATATTGGAATTGTGTTGTAATGTTTATAATGATTGTCACATCTATATGAACTATATCGCTTGATGTTAGATGAGCCTTTCTCTTTCTATGTGTGTCTCCATTAGGGTAGTACTATTACTTCTCTCTTAGAGGCTCACTTTGTTTCCCCTCTGCAGTGAAAGAACCTTGATAAATCTGCAATCAGACAATCACAAGGCATAATCACTTGCTCATTTGAAAGAATATTTGTGCTTCTCTCTCGTGATGACAGTTAAAGGAAAGGAATATCTTTAAGTAAATGACAACCAGGATGTA
Source organism: Pinus taeda (assembly GCA_000404065.3). Classification (NCBI taxonomy): domain Eukaryota; kingdom Viridiplantae; phylum Streptophyta; class Pinopsida; order Pinales; family Pinaceae; genus Pinus; species Pinus taeda. The sequence goes on along the minus strand of APFE030838140.1, from coordinate 97,834 downwards.
TTCTAGATGGGACTCCTACACCAAATGGTGTAAGGTCTAATTGGGACCTTATATCGGGGAGATCCCTAGTATGTTAGCAATATCTAGCACTGTCAAAATTTTGGCGCTAGAAGGAGGGCAACCAATTTTTTATGGATAATAACTCCACGCACCTTGATCATTCATCTTCTAGATAGGGTAGCAATATTTCAAGCAATGTTCAAAATCCTATTCCTGAAGTGGGAGGGTCTTCTCAGCCTGGTCTGAAATTGGCATACAAAGTTACTTACGAACAAATCTAGTCACTTCGAAATTGACATACAAAGTTACTTACAAACAAATCTAGTCACTTTGACCTATAACCTGTTACTTTGCAAAGGCTATCAGTCTTATTTTGGGAGCGCAAAATCTCCCACATTTCCTAAAGAAGAAAGAAACAACTTGTATCAATATATTAGTTTCTATAATGGAAGATATGTTTTTTTCCACTCTTGAAGAGTTAACAAAATCCTCTGAAAATATGGTGCATCAAACTCAACTTCCACCGATTAACGAAGGGTATGAGGATGACATTGTTCTTTCTGACAAAATTTTTGATGGTTTAAAAGGTGAAGGAGAAGACTCCTTAGATTCTGAAAAGGAGGAGGAACACAAAGATGAAGATATGGCCAACCAAGACTTGGATTAGATGGCCTAAGGGCCTCTCACTCTTCTGAACAATCTTCATAAGATGTCTAGACATCCAGAAAAGTTGTTATCAAATTTTGATCCAGACAAGAAGATAAAGGAAGAAGATCATATTCACAACTTCTACAGGCATCTACGAATGCTAGAGGTAAGGCACAATGATGTTGCTTGTAGAATTTTCCTGTATACATTAGAAGGTAGAGAAACAACATGGTACCTGTTGTGCTATCCAACAACCCCCCATTTATTTGTCTTAATCCTTAGGTAATTATTGTACAAATAAATAAGGACCCTTACAAAATTTTAAAACATAAGAATATAAGTTTAATTTAAAGATTTTCTTAGGAATAAACTTAATTTTCCCTTTTAATAAAACCTCACTAAAGCTTAAATGACCAAAGAAGGCCCTTTAAAAGCAAGTCCAACCATATCACAAATCGCAAAGACTTAAATAGTATATGTTTATCCATCGAGTCAAGACTTGTGATTGTGATAAAGGATAGCCCCCGGAGAACCTAAACACGTTCATTTTTTATAAAGTCTTAAGAATATTAATGAGAGTGCTTTGAGGTGGAAACATCCCACACCACAATTCATATATCTGAAAATCTTCCCTCTCGCGGAACGCGATATCATCGGACCCGAAGGAACATTAAACCATATCATTATAATACAATCGCATCTGATGTATCGCAAGAATTCCAACCAGCTCCACCCATAACATTCTAATTGGTTCTGATAGTGATTAAGTTATTTATTAAAGTAAAGTGCCCAAGGAAATTATAAAGGTTAAATGAAAGTCCTGCTTAAATATAAACCTAGGGCCTGCTATACTACCACATCATTTATCACAATCGAAATCGCTAAAAGCTATTTGGGAATCATCTATTCTCCATTGTCCCGACATCACCGATTGTGATATTGTGATAATGCGATTATCGCAATCGGAAATATCCCATGCTTAACACATCGATATAGAGGTATCGCTATCATAGATCAGCTCAATAGTTAAAGAATGAACTTATTTAACCATCCGAGCAAATCTTGTGATGAAATATATTAATGAGTAATAAATAAAACATGCGGAGCCATGATTTTAGTTAATTAATGGGTTTTAACGATATTAATGGTTTAAGAGCAGAGAGAGATTTGGTGACCCATTTAGATTGATTTGCATTAAAACCTCTCTTTCTATCATTTCAAAGGCTTTATGTGTTCACATGCGTTTACGTTTAACTCCTATTTGCTCTTCATTTGCTTTGTATTCTCTGTATTGTAGGATTTTTCCCGAAAGAGAATTGTGTGGAAAAATGACTAAAACTAAGAAGGGAAAGAATTCTAGTGAGGCTGCTCAATCCTCTACGTCTGATGTCATTGAAATGCTTCCATTATTTTCAGACACCAAATGCATCATTGATAGTAGGACCTCCTCATGGGAAGCTATGTACAATCTGCTGGAATAGGAGGGTCCAAAAATAATTCAAGCCAAAGCAACAACAGATGTTACCACTTCTTCTGAGGCTTCTTATTTTGAAGCTGCAAGTTCTTTCTTACACAGAATTGTTGCCAGACCAAATATTTTACCATACAATGACATGGTAAAATGGATTATAGACAACATCAACATTGCAGACCCTGCATTCCTGACCTCAAGAAAAGAAGCTATTGGTTCCTTCATGATAGAGGATCTGAAAATAATGTATCATATACCAGAAGCACTGAATGTATATGATAAAGCTTTCCTTGAGCATTTCGCGAAGGAGAATGAGGATCCATGAGAATCAATTCGGTAATGGAAGTCCAATTCCAACAAGTTAAAACAAGAGAAAATGGGTATGTATGCTATATCATCTCTCGTTGCTCCCTACTCTTGTGTCGCAGCTATGATGTGTAGACTATTTGGGAATGCCGATACCACCAAGTTTTCTATTGAGTGGGTTCCCTTAATAGATGCAGTTATGAAATCCTTTGTAATGGCCTAGGGTACCATTTTATCTAACAACCTGGCTATGAAAATTCGGGAATATAGGCAAAAGAGATTTGTCACCTCCAAGACAATCCCACCATTTTTCATGAGTGCTTATATTATGGATTCAGTTTGTTTCACCACCAATTTTATAACGATGGGGTGGAAATGGACTATTCAAGACCCTACCCCTATTCATATATATCATAAAATTATGTGTGAGTCGAATTACCAAGCCCATTTCTACAAAATCTGCCAGGGAGTTATGTTACCAATCCACCAAGCAGTTTTTGATAAGAAGGCTCCAAGGTTATCTGATGAGGTAAAGATCAATATTTTTCCAATAGCTAGGTGGTTTAGGGAAGAGCTATTTACCTATATTAGGGTTTTCAAAAGCATAGCACCCCGTCATGTCCTTCCTTGGTATGTACATGATAAACTTCTTGCTAGGGAAATTGCTTACCAGACTGCAGGGGATGGGATAACCAAAACCTTGAAAGAATACAAGAAATCCCTTTGGACTTATTTTACCCTCCAATGTGGTGCTTATGTGTTGCATGATTTCAGGCATGCTGCACTTGAAATCAAGCACATTTTATGTTTGAAGCTCTCTACAGTTCCCGACAGGGAGTATGACCCCAATAAAGTTGCACAAAACTTCATTGCATTGGTTAAAATAAGGCAGTTCAACCATGAAGAGGAAGATTTTGATGATTTATTTGAGTTAGTTGAGCTCTTCTCACAAGTCTAACATCTGACTACTTTGAGACTCAATCCACCAGATTTGGCCCATTTCCACCAATATAGGAAGAAAAGGTTACTGAAGGTGCCTTTGGAACTACTGGAAATACCTAAGCCAAATACTGAAATAGAAAACATTTCAACCTAGAGTTCGGAAAAGGGCTTAGAGCACGATTCAGAGCATGTTTCAGGGAAAGCCTCAGAACACAATTCTGAGCATAACTCAGAAGAGAAATAAGAACAAGGTTCTAAACAAACATCAAAGCAAAGATTGGGCCAGAATTTAAAACAATGTTCAGAGCATGAATCATAGAAAAGTTCGCAGAAAAGCCCTGAGAAGAGTCATGTAAAGGACACTGAAAGGGAATCCAAAAAGGCCTCACAAGAGATAGAAGTGGAAGATATTTCCACTAAAGAACATGCATAGGAGAACCCCTTGAAAAGCCAACTAGATGAGGCATGGCAACAATTTGATCGACAACTCAAAGGATAATAAGGGGAAGAGAATGTTGAAACACAAAACATATTCAACACACCCAAAATACTAGACAGAGCTTGCTTACTGACAGAGCTACTGACAAAACTATTGCCACAAAAGAATTGATATCATCCCAACCTTCCCCTCAATCGAAATTGTTCTCAGAGTATAGGAGATTCGTCCTCTTGATGTCTTTTACAATCCAAAACATCCGGCTATAGTAAAACGACAAAAGAAGAACAGGAAAGTTGACCAGTCTTCGGTGATAAGTCCTAAAAATGAGCCAATGGATTTCATTTGGAAGGATACTCCTATGGATCCTTTGGATAATTTGAACAAACTATCACAATTTGTAGGTTCTTATGCATCTGCTACTATTGATAAGGCAACATAGGTCAAACAATGGATAAAGGACAAATATGAGAGGATCAATCAATCAAAAACCCTATCCATCCTATCACATTTTGATTGGGAAACTGGTCCCATTATATCCAGTCAGTGCCACTAATCCAAACAGAAAAGGGACGATATTCAAGTCCCCGACCGGGTGGTTTTCCCCCATGTTGTTGCAGGGATTTTCGAGGCTTCAACATCTTGGTGCTAGAAGGAGGGCCAAGACTATGAATGACAAAGAGAACTCAATATAAATTAACAAGCCATTCTAAGAGTCACTCACCCTCAAGATCACCTCCAACTTCCAGATCCTCATCTAAAACTCCTATTTCTAGATCAGAAGTTGAGCAGTCACTCCCAAAATCTCCTAGCACTATTCCTAAATGACCTTCTTCAGATTAAATCCTGAATCACCTAAGGTTCAAACTTTAATAAAGAAATTAGAGGAAAGCTCTATTTCAGTAGAAAAGCATGTCCCATCTGAAGCATTTGAAGGAAGTATCACTTCTATTTTACAACCCACTTGGATTCTAACTAGTTCTCAAAGTGAGAAGCTTGGGGTTCCTCCATTTGAATTTACCCTTCCTTCTTTCTAAAATAAAACTAAGAAATTTGAGTCACAAACATCAACTAGTGAGGTTGTATCAAATTCCCCTCCACAAACACCTTCATTCCCTCCATTCATTCCACTTAATATCCCTTGTTCTCAAGGTACTGGTGCTAGTTCATCCAACTCAAGCACACAACCTCCCTCTTCTTCCACTCAAACTCCAATAATGCCAGGACAACAATCACCACCACAAGTCAGACCATGGGCTAATCCCGATGCTGTACAAATGGAACCTCCCCTTCATGACCTACCTAAGCATCGTGAAAGATGGCTGCCAAAATTCAACCCTGATGATGGTTTACCTACTGAGGAACATATCCATAATTATATGCTAGCTATAAATCTTAATGGAGTAGTTGAAGAAGATTGTGTAGTAAGATTATTTCCCTACTCTCCAAGGATCAGCAGGTTCATGGTATTTTTCATTACCACTAGGATCTATCACTAATTGGGACATGTTTGAAGAGAAATTTCTAGCTAAATTTGGTGATGATCGTACAATCACATCTCTTATCAACAATCTTTCTAATTTAAAATCTAAATCAGGTGAAAAGATCAAAGACTTCAATTCTAGATTCAATAAATTGCTAAATAAAATCCCATCCACATCAAGCCCTGGTGTTGATGTCCAAATCAAGTGGTCTATTTCTTCTCTTCCTTCCTATATAGCAATTTTTGTAGATAGAGCTATAAGGCTACTCTGGTAGAAAATATGAAGGAAGCCTTGTCTGTAGAAAATAGAATAGTTACACTAGAGAAGAAACAACTTAGGAAGATAGAAAAACGAAAAAGCTTAAATTTAAAGATGAACCAAAGAAAAAAGCCCCTAAAGATCATTTTGATCTTGAAGGTCTGCAAAAGTCCTAAAAACCATGTCAAATGAAATGGTAGAGATTAAGAAATAAGTTGTTGAATCCTCTTCTAAGAAACCTTTCAGATCCTTCAAAAGGAATCAAAATTCTAATCCTTAGCCACCAGATACAATATCTAATGCTGAATCTGACTTAGAAGAAGAAGAAGAAGAAAATGCAATGACTGATGAAGAGACTGAAGATGAAGAATTGGTTGAAGTACATTGAATGTGGGATTTCATTCTCCTTGTTTCCGATAATGAAGAAGAGAAATAAGCTCTACCTTTTAGCACAAGGAGTAAAGGCCCTAATAATTTAACATAATCAAATAAAAAGCAAAATACCTCAACCCCTGCTGCCAAGGAAAAGGTAGCTAATAAAAAGTCTTCTCCCAAAACTCCTCAACCAACTCCATCCTCATCAAATCCTCCATCATCATCCAAAACCTTAGTAGTTATAGATACCATGGAATATAACATAGTGGAGGACATGAAGAAGACCAGAGCCAATATCTCTCTTCATGAGCTCAGTAAGCTTAAACATCAACAAAAATTATTGCTGAAAGAATTGAATACAATTCCTACTTCTCCTCTTCCTGTTTCTGTTGTATCCCAAGCTGCCATAGGAATGGGTAAACCCCTTAATGATTCATCAAATAAGGTTGATCCTAGTGATGTTATCTTAATTGGTGACAGATCCAATTCAAATAATCCCCCTTTCCTCTTGACTTATGAAATCTTTAATAAAAATTTGCACAATTGCTTGATAGATTCAGGGGCCTCTTCAAACATAATGTCAAGAACAATTTGTTCTAAATTAAATGTTTTACTCGAAAAGTATGTTGTTCATATTGTAAAACTTGATCGGACGAAAGTCGAGGTATTAGGAGAAATGAACTAAGTCACCATTAGAGTCTCTTCTAATCCGAAATTCTGTCAAGTAATTGACATATTAGTTGTTGATATACCCAAGTTCTACGGTTTAATTATGAGCAGAGACTGGTCTGAAAAGCTTCACGACTATTTTGCAACATACTGGTCTCACATGTGGCTCCCTTACAATGGAAAGCCAAATCAAATTAGAATTGACCGAGAAAAATCATTTAAAGCATACAATGATTGAATTTGAAGGTGAGAATGAGCCAATTGCTTTCAACAATAATAGCATTGGAAATTACTCTGCTGAGTCGTTTTTAGGGAATTTCAACGCACAAAGGTCTCGTTTTTTGGACAACTCTGTTACTTCCCAGATTGAGAACTTTTCTCAAACATATTTTTCCAGATGTATAAACCTTGTAGATAAACCATTAGTTAAAAGTTTGTTTTGGGCATTATATTTTGATGGATCTAAATCCAATGATGGTGCAGGAGCTAGTTGTATAGTAATCAGTCCAGAAGGAGAAAATACCATGTTAGCATGTAGGTTAGAATTTGAATGCAAAAATAATACCGCTGAATATGAGGCACTGGAACAAGGTTTGTATAAAGCTATATGCATCGATATCAAATATCTTCAGGTCTTAGAGATTCAGAAGTTGTTATCAAGCAAGTAAGAAACATCGTTCATTGTCTCTCTGGCCATTTAAAACATTATCAATCATTAGTCTAGGATCTTACTTCACACTTTTTAGCATTCAACATCTCTCCTATACCTAGACTTCAAAATGCAAGTGTTGACCTTTTGGATAACATAGCATCTAATCTTATACCATCAGAGGATTACAGTCCAGATAGATTTTCCATAGAATTAATTTTTATACCATCCATTACTGATAATGTCACTAATTTTTTATAAGAAGAGTTTCGGCGTAAATCACATGTAGAAAAATATTTTAATTAAATAAATATAACATTCTAATATATAATATATTATAATTAGTTATTTGAAGAAAATTATTTACTATATTTAGAATATTATTCTATTATTATAAGTTATTACCTTCGACCTATTAACATTTGAATATTATTATATAATCTAGCCGTTGATGGTCAACCTAGTCATTTGGAAGATCTGCTCTCCCTATTTATTTTGCAGCCATGATCTGACTCCTCAACTTGTCTTGACGATGAACCACACTAGTTGGTTAAACGCGTCAACAAAGGTTTTCTACATGTGATTTACGCCAAAACTCTTCTTAGAAATGTTATGGATCGCAGAAGCCTCAATTCAATAATGTCATTAATTGGTGAGTATTTAATGATGATGAGGATATCATAAACTTTCTATCATTAGAAGGGTCATATGATGACTAGATAATAGATGAAAATGAGCATGATAATCAGTTGCAATAGAAGTTTAATGAGAATCCCATACCTAAATCTAAGGTAAAACTGAAAGATCTTTATAATCTTAAGGACATATTAAAAAAGGTTACTAATTCTAAAATCCAAAGTTCAACCTTAAAATTTGAATTAGTAAATCTTGGAACTGATGACAAACCTCAACTATCAATCTAGGACTCGGTCTCTCTCCTGTTGAGAGATTAGCCTTTATCCACTTGTTAAGAAAGTACAAAGGTATCTTTGCATGGAACTATGATGATCTTAAAACATATGATACCTCTATTATATGACACACCATTCCCATGATATCCGATGATAAGCCCGTACAACAGAAATTAAGGAAAATTCACCTCAATTTAGAAAGTCAAATCAAATCTGAGCTTAATAAACTCCTTAAAGCCAAAATCATCTTTCCTGTTAGGCATTCCAAATGGGTTTCAAACTTAGTACCTGCTAGGAAAAACAATGGTGACATTCACATCTGTATCGATTTTAGAAATCTCAACAAAGCTTGTCAGAAGGATAATTTCCCATTAACAACCATGGAACAAATACTGCAATAAGTAGTTGGTTCAGAATTATTGTCTTTTCTCGATGGATTTCCATGATATAGCCAAATTCTTGTTCGTCGAGATGATAGATTAAATACTACATTCAAGACTAAACAGGGAACCTATGCCTACCATAAAATGCCTTTTGGTCCAATTAATGCAGGGGAAACTTTCCAAAGAGCTTTGGATATAGACTTTAAAGGTTTGATAAACAAAAATGTTGTCATTTATTTGGATGATATTACTATTTATCCCAAGAACAAAAATAACCATTTACATGACCTGAAGCAGATCTTTGAACACTGTAAGAAATATGGAATCTCATTAAATCCAAAGAAGTCTTATTTTGCTCTAAGTGAATGTAAACTTCTAGGGTTCATTGTATCCAAAAAGGGAATTTGTATTGATCCAAACAGAATAAAGGAAATTGTTGAAATTTCTTTACCCTAGTCTTTTCTAGGCCAGATAATTTTTGTTAAAATATTTGTCCCTGACTTTTCCCAAATTGTTTTACCATTACAAACCATGATTAACACAAATTCAATCTCTAAATGGGGACATAACGAAAGAGAAGCTTTTGATCTTATCAAACAAGCCATTATGAATGCTCCCTCTTTAACAACTCCAATTTTTTCTAATCATTTCATTTTGTATACATTCGCTTCTAAAACATCATATGCTACTATTTTAACACAACTCAATGATCAAGAAATCGAAGCACCCATCTCTTTCTTTAGCTCTAATTTTCAAGGTGTTGAACTAAATTATTCAGAGGTGGGAAAACAAGCTTTTTCTGTTTTCAAACCTGTAAATCACTTTTGGCCTTTTCTCCTCAAAAGCCATACCAAAATAATAGTCCCATTCTTAGCAGTGAGACAATTACTTATGCAAAGGGAAGTAGGGGAAAAAAGGTCAAACTGGGTAACAACTTTTCAAGAATATGATATTGACATTAAGCCAACCAAAATTGTCAGAGGACAAGGTTTTTGCAGATTGCTTATAAGAGGTTCCAACTTACCAGCAGATGAGGACTTAGGTAACACTATACATGTATCAGAGGTAAGCCTAAACGATTTAGAGTCCCAATATGCTAACCTTATTTTCTATTTGAAAAATGGGTATGCTACTTCTGAACTCAATCATAAAAGGAAAAGGGCTTTAAGATTGAAAGAAAATCTATATGAAGTCATTGATGATGTGTTATTCAGAAGGAATTACGATTCTATATTATTAAGATGCCTTGAAAAGTCTGAAGCACGTAAGGTTTTGTAGGAACTCCACGATGGACTAGCTAGTGGACATTTTGGAGGAGATACTATTGCGCACAAACTCTTGCATGTTGGGTACTATTAGCCAACCTTATTCAAATATACCCATGAAGACGTAAGGAAATGAAAAATGTGTCAAACCGCTGTGGGAAGACAATAAAAATCTGCCTTACCTCTACAACCAGTCAACATTGATCAACCTTTTGAACAATGGGGATTAGATATCATAGGTGAGATTGTTCCTCATTCCTCAAAGCAACATAAGTATATCCTTACAGCTGCATAGTATTTTACTAAGTGGGTGGAGGCAATTCCACTAAAGGTAGCCAATTCTGATGGTATCATTTAATTCATTGATCAATTCATTATTACTAGATTTGGCGTACCAACTGCACTTATGTTTGATAATGCATCTTACTTTTCAGGAAATAATATGACAAAATTTTCTCTTAAGAGGGAATTTAAACTTAAATACTTTGCTTACTACTACCCTCAAGGAAATGATTTAGTAGAGTCAACCAACAAGAACCTCATAAGAATTATAAAGAGAACTGTTGATCAGAGCTAAAAGAATTGGCATAAATCGTTGACATTTGCTCTACTGGTAGATCAGATAACTCAGAAGGCCTCAATAGGCACTTCTCCATTCAATCTGGTATATGGGAAAAAAGCTATCATCCCCTGAAATCTAGTTATTTCCTCATTATCCCTAGTCCAATTCATTGAAGGATCACCTTATTCTTATTTACAATTAAGACAATCTCAAATTCTTAAATTAGAAGAAGAAAGGGAAAAATCCAAACGTACACATACTCGCCATCAACATCTAGTAAAATCTTCTTTTGATGCAAGTTCTGTTTCCATGAAATCTTTTCAAATTGGTGATCTCATCCTTAAATGGGACAAGGAACTTGAGGAAAAAGGAAAGCATACCAAATTTCAGAAAATGTGGCTTGGAAAATTTCAAATGGCTGGACAAGTAGGCCCATCAACATTCATATTGCAAGATTTATCAGGAAAAAGAGATTCTCTTCCTGTTAATGGGCTTATTTTGAAAAACATCTTTTCTTAGAAGATTACATCTTCTATTGTAAATTATTGCATTTACTTTTTGTGTTTTCTTAGGAAAATAATGTTAAATAGTATTACTTTTGGCTTTACAATAAAATCTCTTGAAATATTTTGATCTTTCGCTTTCAAAGTAGAAATTCTTAAGGAAATAATTACACCATTTGAAAATTGGCTAAGTATCATAAAACTCTGAAATTTTCTCTATTGAAGTTATAAATTATTTGAAAACATCAAACTTTATAAAATCCATTATTCTATTATCAGTCAAGAAAAGTTATCTTTAACAAAGTAAAGACTAATTACAACTTAGCATCTCCAACTCTAAATTGTTATCCAAAACCCTTAAGGAGTCAATTGATTCTCCCCATCCATTAACTTTACTATTTTTAGAGTGTAATTCAAAAATATATTAACCTTAAAAGATAAAAGGTCTCATCATGAGCCTTCTTACCATGTTCATAGGGAAATAATAGACTGACATTACCAACATTGAATACCAAACTAGGGTAATGACTTATTATTATGTTAATCTTAAGACAAGGGGTCTCATCACAAGCGAGCTTGTTCAATTCAATTACAATCAGTGAATGGAATTGTTTCTTTTTGGCCACCAAACGAGGACAATGTCTTTTTAGGTAATAATTAGAAGAAGAAAGAATAAAAAATATATATACTTTTGAAATTATCTCTAAATATTGCACTCTTATATGGATGGGATTGTGAACCATTGTTGGTTAAAAGGTAACCTTGTCAAGGCTATGGATGCTTGCTGGAAGTAACGACTCTACCTGTGACAAATGAGTATATTAAAACGATAAGTTGTGAAAATCCCCCTACTTTATCTTCACAATTGAGTAATGACTGATATAGACAAAAGGATTTTCATCTATAAGAGGATATAAAAAGAATTGTAATTAAGTGAGTTTTCCATGTTCAGAGTAATGCTACTTATCTAAATATCTCAAAAATATTTTTCTTTCCTGAATTATTTTTACTTAGTAAAGTTTTAGAAATTTCATTATTATTAGAGATCACTGGTTCTTCCTGTGAATCTCCAATCGTTGTGATGTGGAACAACCCCCCATTTATTTGTCTCAATCCTTAGGTAATTATTGTACAAATAAATAGGGACCCTTAAATTTTTTTTAAAACATAAGAATATAAGTTTAATTTAAATATTCTCTTAGGAATACATTTGATTTTCTGTTTTAATAAAACGTCACTAAAGCTTGAATGACCAAAGAAGGCCACTTTAAAAGCAAGTCCGACCATATTGTAAATCTCAAATTCTTAAGAGTATATGTTTATCTATCGATTCAAGAATTGCAATTGCGATAAAGGATAGCCCCCGGGGAACCCAAACATGTTCACTTTTTATAAAGTGTTAAAAAGATCAATGAGAATGCTTTAAGGTAGAAACGACCTGCACCGCAATTCATATATCTGAAAAGCCTCCCTCTCGCAGAACGTAATTTGATTAGACCCAATGGAACATTAAACTCATTAAAATACAATCGCATCCGATGTATCACAAGAATGCCAACCAACTCCACCTATAACATTCCAAATGGTTTCGATAGTGATTAAGTTATTTATTAAAGGAAAGCACCTAAGGAAATTATAAAGGTTAAACAAAACTCATGCTTAAATATAAACCTAGGGTCCGCTATAATGGCAAATCATTTATCACAATCGCAATCGCTAAAAGCTATTTGGGCATCATCTATTCTCCTTTGTCCTAACATTGCCGATTGCAATAATGTGATTATCGCAATCGGAAATCTCCCATGCTTAACACACTGACACGGAGGTATCGCTATCGCATATCGGCTCAGCACAAAGAATGAACTTATTTTACCATCTGACGAAATCTTGTGATGCGATATATTAATGAGTAATAAATAAAACACGCAAAGCCATGATTTCAGTTAATTAATGGGTTTTAATGGTACTAATAGTTTCATAACAGAGAGAGATTTGGTGACCTGTTTAGATTGATTTGCGTTAAAACCTCTCTTTCCGTCATTTCAAAATATTTATGTGTTCACATGCATTTACGTTTAACTCCTATTTGCTCTTCATTTGCTTTGTATTCTCAGTATTGCAGGATTTCTCCCGAAAGAGAATTGTGTGGAAAAATGACTAAATCTAAGAAGGAAAAGAAGTCTGGTGAGGCTGTTCAATCCTCTACGATTGATGTCACTAAAATTCTTCCGTTATTTTTAGACACCAAATGAACCATTGATAGCGGGACCTCCTCATGGGAAGCTATGTACAATTTGTTGGAAAAGGAGGGTCCAAGAATAATTCAAGCCAAAGCAACAATAGATGATACCACTTCTTCTGAGGCTTCTTATTTTGAAGCTGCAAGTTCTTTCTTACACTGAATTGTTGCCAGACCAAATATTTTACCATACATTGACATGGTAAAATGTATTATAGACAACATCAACATTGTGGACCGTGCATTCCTGACTTCAAGAAAAGAAGCTATTGGTTCCTTCACGGTAAAGGATATGAAAAGAATGTATCATATACCAAACCCACATAAGGTAAATGATAAGATTTCCTTGAGAATTTCACGAAGGAGAACAATGATCCATTAAAACCAATTTAGCAATGGAAGTCCAATTCTAGCAAGTTCAAACAAGAGAAAACGGGTATGTATCCTATATCATCTCTTGCTACTCCCTAATCTTGTGTCACAACTATGATGAGTAGAATATTTGAGCATGCCGATACCACCAAGTTTTTTGTTGAGTGGGTTCCCTTAATAGATGCAACTATGAACTCCTTTGTAATAGACCAGGGTACAATTTTATCTAATAACCTGGCTATGCAAATTCAGGAATATAGGAAAAAGAGATTTGTCACCTCTAGGACAGTCCCACCATTTTTCATGAGTGCTTATATTATGGATGCAGTCTGTTTCACCACCAATTTTCCAACTATGGTGTGGAAATGGACATATATATCATAAAATTCAGTGGGAGTCGAATTACCAAGCCCATTTCTACAAAATATTCTAGGTAGTTATGTTACCAATCCACCAAGTGATTTTTTATAAGAAGGCCCCAAGGTTATCCGATGAGGCCAAGATCAATATTTTTCTAGTAGCTAAGTGGTTTAGGGAAGAGTTGTTTACCTATATCAGGGTTTACAGAAGCATAGCACCCCCTCATGTCCTTCCTTGGTATGTACCTGATAAACTTATTGCCGGGGAAATTGCTTACCAGACTGTAGGGGATGGGATAACCAAAACCTTGAAAGAATACAAGAAATCCCTTTAGACTTCTTTTCCCCTCCAATGTGGTGTTTATGCATTGCATGATTTCATGCATGCTGCACTTGAAATCAAGCACATTTTATGTTTGAAGCTCGCTACAGTTCCTGACAAGCAGTATGGCCCCAATAAAGTTGTGCAAAACTTGATTGCATCGGTTAAAATAAGGTAGTTTAGTGATGAAGAGGACAATTTTGATGATTTATTTGAGTCAACTGAGCTCTTCTCACAAGTCCAACATCTGGCTACTTTGAGACTCAATCCACCAGATTTGGTCCATCTCCACCAATACAGGAAGAAAAGGCTACTGAAGGTCCCTTTGGACCTATTGGAAATACCTAAGCCAAACACTGAAATAGAAAAATTTCAAGCCAGAGTTCAGAAAAGGGCTTAGAGAACTACTCAGAGCATGATTAAGGGAAATCCTCAGAACATGAATATGAGCATAACTCCTAAGAGAAATCAAAACAGGGGTCTGAACAGACATTAGAGCAGAGATCAGGCTAGAATTCAGAACAAGGTTCAGAGCATGACTCATAGAAAAGTTCGCAGAAAATCCCTGAGAAGAGTCCTGTAAAGGACACTGAAAGGGAATCTGAAAATGCCTCACAAGAGAAAGAGGTGGAAGATATTTCCACTAAAGAACACACAAAGGAGAACCCCTTAAAAAACCAACTAGATGAGGCATGACAATAGTTTGACCAACAACTCAAAGGGCAACAAGGGGAGGATGAATGTTGAAACACGAAATATATTCAACACACCCCAGAATACTGGATAGAGCTTGCTTACTAACAGAGCTACTTACAATATTGTTTCCATAGAAGAAATTGAAATCATCCCGTCCTTCCCCTCAACCGAAATTGTTCTCAGAGTAGAGGAGATTCCTCCTCTTGATGTCTTTTACAGTCCAAAACATCGGGTTGTTGTAAAATGGTAGAGAAAGAAAAGGAAAGTAGATCAGTCTTCGGTGATAAGTCCTGACAATGAACAAATGGATGTCATTTGGAAGGATACTCCTATGGATGCTTCAAATAATTTGACCAAACTATCAAAGTTTGCAGGTGCTTATGCATATACTACTATTGATAAGGCAACATAGATAAAACAATTGATAAAGAACAAATATGAGAGGGTACAACAGTTGGCCAAAGAAAAGAAGAATATAGACCATCAGATGAAGGTACAAATGGAAAAACTACAACAGAGCTTTGATCAGTTAAAGCTCCAATTTCAAGTAGAGACAAGTGCCAAACATGCTCAAATACAACAACTGCGATTTTCTGTGGAACAATTGAAAGAC
Organism: Pinus taeda; assembly: GCA_000404065.3. Lineage (NCBI taxonomy): Eukaryota > Viridiplantae > Streptophyta > Pinopsida > Pinales > Pinaceae > Pinus > Pinus taeda. The sequence continues at coordinate 82,371 of APFE030838140.1, read as the reverse complement.
AAGCCTAAAGTTGAGGAGTTTGTAAAAGAAGCACTTAAACTGAATTATTTGTTATCCATGCAACATGCAACATTTTGTCAGAGGCTATCAGTCATCAATCCGATGTGCAAGGAAAGCGATCCACTGATGAATCGAGTATCCGATATGAGGGCTACTTTCAATGAGATTGATGAAAAGTTTTCAAGATACATTGCATGGTAGGATACCCCAGAAGGAAGGATAATGGATCTACCTAGGATATAAGAGACTCACAAAGATATCCTTTTCACTGAATGGGATATACAGCTGAAAAAAGTAGAAAGGGCAGTCCCAAGAGAAATCAATGCTGCAAGTAAGATCATTGAGGCCATAAATGACAATTTACACATTGCCAACCTGATACAAGAATTCTCACATGGGAGTCTTCCCAATATCAAAGACTTAGAAGCAAAATGACAAGAAACTTCTTCAACAAAAGAAGAAGTGATGAGAAAACTTACAAAAATACACTGGGAAGTGTATTGGAGGTATTTGGTAAAGCCACACAGTCAGTGGTTAGTGCTACGTTGTCTTGTTGACTCAACCATGCAGATGCTTGTTGAGAAATGGAAATAAGAAATTCTATTTTAATTTGTCCTTGAAAGAAACCGTGAATTAAATTAGAATTCTATATAGCAACTTAAAATAGTTAAATTAAGTTTATTAAACTTACTTAACTTAGGAAATTCGAGTTGGAAGTCTTTCTGTTGTCATGTGTATGTTCTCCCTATTTTGTAGGAGTCCAGTATGAGTTAATTATGAGCTATAAAATAGAAGCCTCGGTTTCATGAGTCAGTTCAGTTAAATTAGTTCTCAAACTGATTGAGAGAACTAATAGTGAGTTAACAGTCAGTGGTGTCACTAATGAACTCCACCAGTGCTACTCTAGTTAACTAAATATTTACTAATCATAAATTCTTGTATGTCGATTCTGAGAAAGACCCAGTTGAGACTAGAGTGCAGTGACAATGTACTATTTGTTTTATATTTCTCTGAGTTGCACTGATAGTGCATGCATTTAGGAACTGATCCTTGAGGGATTGCACAATTTTTAGAGGCTTTATTTCCCTTTAAATACAAGCTATCCTCCATAGGAATTATGCATTGGAATAGAGACTTGGAGAGCTTGTGAAGAGGCTAACATTTGGCCTTGAGCTTGCTTATGAGTTGGATATTGAATTTGTTGAGTGTTGGGATTGTTCTAAAGAGAACAAGCATTGAAATTTCATCTTGATTTTCCAGATTAATACAAAACAGATATTGGGGTTTTGAGCTATGACTTTCCTTCGATATTTATTGTGTTATGTGCCTTTGATTCTCTTCCTCTATTGATTATTGTTTTCTCAATGTTTATGGGCTTTCGCTGCAAAGAGTAGAAGTAGATTCTTGTCTCTTTCTTTAGAAAATTACATTAGATTGTGAATCTACAAGATTTTCTACATGGTATTAGAGCTAAGAATAATATACTAGAGGAGATTTCAAAGTTTTGAAGTTTCTGGGTTATAGGTGAAAGTTGAATTTGCAATACATACTTTAGGATCGACATATGGCATTCCTTGGGTTGAGGCTTGAGTATGCCTTGGAAGGCAGCTTGAATTTCATAGCCTGGAGGGACAAGATGGAGGTCATGCTAGAGGATAATGGCTTGAAGGAATTTGTTGAACAAGAAATTCCTAAGCCAACAACTATTGATGTATAGAACTTGGCCGAGTAGAAGTGTGTGGAGAAGGCAAGGCGAATAATCGTTGAGGGATTTCGAGTTCATATTGTCTTGAGTCTCCATGGGAAAGAAACTGCAAGCTATGTGGAAAACATTGATAGATTTGTATCAGAATAACAATGATCAAAGGAAGTTGGCACTGAAGGATAAACTTCGTAAAATCAAGATGGAGAAAGGCGAGACGATTCCAAAGTACTTGACCAAGTTCACTCAATGTTGGGATGAAATTGGACGTGTTGGAATCACGGTTGCCAAGGAGGATATAGTGAGCCTTGCTCTTCTTGGACTCCCAAAGAGTTGGCATAGTTATCGGGACTCTGTCAATGGTCAGGAGAAGCTACCAGATTGGGAACGACTATGGTCGGATTTGATGTAGGATGAGATCAGGAGGAACGCCAGGGATGGCTCTTCATCAAAGACTGATGATGAAGATAACTGTGCCTTAGAAATTAAGGTGAGGAAGGGGAAAGGTAAAATTTCCCATTCCAAATTAGATTCTTATCATGGAGGTAAGAAGAAGGACATGACGAAAGTTAAATTATTTCATTGTCACAAGATGGGACACTTTTCTACAAATTGTCCATTGAAGAAGTCCAAGGAGAAGTCCTAAGGAGGAGCGGCGGTTGAGGCTTTGGCCTCCCAATTCGAATTAGAATTTTCCCTCATTGCATGCATGGTGTCTTCAATGATGATAAATATTTGTTACTTAGACATTGGAGCTTCATTCCACATGACTGGCGACAAAGAGTTATTCAGTGAATTGGAGGAGAAAGATATCAAGATGCATATCAAGATGGGTGATGATGGTAAGTATAGTGTTCCTGGTGTGGGCACTATTACTTTTCAGAGGGATCATGTGGCTGCACTCACCTTGAAGAATGTTATGCATGTACCCGGACTGACGAAGAACTTGGTATCCGTTTCCATGCTTGAGGATAGAGGCTATGATGTGATATTTTTGAAAGGAAAGGTGTTCCTTCGACACATAGCCACGGGTCAAGTAAAGAAGATAGGGATTCGAGTTCATAATCTCTATAAGATAAAGGTAGAGGATTGTGTTGCTTTGAGTTCAAAAGCGAAAAAGATGTTGAGCCGATACGTCGACGAGTTGTGGAACAGGCGATTAGGCCACTTGCATCATGGGGCTTTGAAGATATTGCACAAATCTCTACCGGTCTTCCCAAAGGTACGCTTGAGCAAGTTGATACATGCAAGGGTTGTACTTTGGGAAAATACACCAAGTCTTCCTTTGGAGACAAAGGTAGTCGAGCATAGTCTATTTTAGAGAGAGTCCATTCAAATGTGTGTGGACCATTCTCGACAACATCCAAGGCCAAACACAGGTATTATGTTATATTTGTTGATGACTATTCTCGTAAATGTTGGGTATTTTTTTATGCAGAAAAGGATCAAACTTTCACAATTTTTTGTGAGTTCAAAGCATTGGTAGATAAAAAGTCTGGCAAGAAGGTTAAAGATCTACGAAGTGATAAAAGTGGTGAGTATGTCTCCAATGAGTTTAATATCTTCTGTGTAATTGAAGGGATTAAACGAGATTTGACGACACCCCATAACCCTCAACAAAATGGGGTTGTCAAGAGGAAGAATAGGAGCCTAGTAGGGGCAACAAGGGCGATATTGCATGATCAGGGCCTACCATTACACTTGTGGGCTGAGGCATGCAACATAACGGTTTATGTTCATAACCATAGCCCACATCGGATACTTGAGATGAACACACCAGAGGAGGCTTATTTCAGTAAGAGGCCAGATGTTGGTCACTTTAGAATTTTTGGGTCATCGATTTATTGCCATGTGACTAAATATGCACGAAAGAAGCTTGAGCCAACAGTAGAGTTGGGGATCTTTGTGGGGTACACTGATACACCCCATAGTTATCGGGTGTACATGCCGACCAATTAGATGATAGTGGTTCACAGGGATATCAGGTTCGATGAGAAGAAGGTCATGCGAGTATCCTTTGAGAGGGAGCTTGAGCTACATGCAGATGAGGAGATTTTAGATCCTAAGTTTGAGGGGCCTCAGATTGATGTGGAGCAACCACATGCAGAGGTTAAGAGAGTGGAGACATCCACTCAGGCAGAGTCTTCCAGAGAGGGAAGAAAGTGCACTAGAGAGGCTGATAGATTGTTGGATGATGCACAAGAGAATGTGGTCTTTTCAGAATGGACATAGGAGGTCACCAGAGAGGTACATTGGATACATGGCACTTATGGGTGCATGTGTTGTGACAGAGCCATATTCCTTTCAAGAAGCAATGCAAGAACCAGTTTGGGTTGATGCGATGGTGGAGGAGTATGACTACATAGTTCGATACATTGTTTGGGATGTGGTCCTGAGACCGGAGGACAAGTCAGTTGTGAGATCCCATTGGATTTGCAAGGTAAAGCAAGCTGCAAATGGTAGTGTGGAGACGCATAAGGCTATATTTTTGGCCAATGGCTTTTCACATGTAGAAGGGATTAACTACGATGAGACCTTTTCTCCTGTTGCAAGGTACTCGTCAATCATATCTATTTTGGCACTATCAACACAGATAGGTTGGAAGATCCATCAGATGGATGTGAATACTGCCTTCCTCAAAGGCATGATTGAGGAAGAGGTGTATATAGAGCAGTCCAAAGGTTTTTAAACCTTAGACCGTGAGTCACATGTGTGACGACTCAAGAGAGCGTTGTATGGGCTGAAGCAAGCACCCCATGCTTGGTACACTAGATAGATAGCTACTTCTTCGTGAAGCAGATGCGAACTTGTACAACATTGTGGTGGAAGGTAAGATATTGATCATTGTACTTTATGTTGATGATCTCATACTGACAGGTGATGAGAAGTTCATTAAATATCTCAAGGAGGACCAAGAGAGTTTGAGATGAAGGACATGGGGCTCATGCATTACTTTCTTGGCATGGAGTTATGGCAAGGAGATGGGGAGTTGTTTGTATCTCAGGGAAAGTATGCCAATGAGATACTCAGGAGATTCTGCATGGAGAGCAATAAACCCATGGAGACTCCTCTAGCTAGTAACTGGAGGAAGGAGGATGCTACTTAAGGGGAAGTAGTGGAAGCTATTGTTTACAGGCAGTTTGTGGGTTCACTCATGTACTTGGTGAACTCATGACCGGATATTTGATATGTAGTTAACCAACTTAGTCAAGCGATGGTTAGGCCTACCAAGTTATATTGGAAGGCGACAAAGCATGTATTGAGATACCTCAGAGGCACTACTCATTTTGGGTTATGGTACAAACGGACAAAGGGAGTGAAGCTTCAAGGCTTCACCGATGTAGGTTGGGCAGGGAGTCCATCCGATAGGAAGAGCACATCAGGAGGGATATTCAGTATTGGGTTAGCGACAATTTCTTGGTACAGTAGGAAAAAAATATCAGTTGCACTTAGTTCGGTAGAGGCAGAGTACATGGCTACAAGTTAGGCAACATGTGAGGCTATTTGGATGAGGAAGATATTGGTTGGTTTGTTTTGTCAGCAGATGGATCCGACAATGATTTATTTTGATAATCAGAGTTGCATCAAACTCTCTCAAAATCCAATTTTTCATGATCGGTCCAAGCATATTGATATCTGGTATCATCATCTCAGAGATTGTTGTTAGATTACATTCCCACGGAGGAGCTAGATGCTGACATCTTGACAAAGGCATTGTCAAGATGTAAATTCGAGTTTCATAGTGACAAGATCGGGGTAGTTGATAATCCATTTCTTGTTGAGAGGGAGTGTTGAGAAATGACAACAAGAAATTCTAGTTTAATTTTTCCTTGAATTAAACTGTGAATTAAATTTGAATTCTATTCTCATAGGAACTTAAAATAGTTAAATTAAGTTTATTAAACTTACTTAACTTAGGAAATTTGAGTTGGAAGTCTTTTTGTTGTCATGTGTATGTTCTCCCTACTTTGTAGGAGTCCAGTATGAGTTAATTGTGAGTTGTAAAATAAAAGACTCAGTTTCATGATCCAGTTCAGTTAAATTAGTTCTCAAATTGATTGAGAGAACTAATACTGAGTTAACAGTCAATGGTGTCACTAATGAACTCCACCAATGCTACTCTAGTTAATTGAACATTTACTCATCAGAAACTCATGCATGTCGATTATGAGAAAGACCTAGTTGATACTAGAGTGCAGGGACAATGTACTATTTATTTTAGATTTTTTTGGGTTGCATTGATAGTGCATGCATTCAGGAACTGTTCCTTGAGGGATTGCACAGTTTTTAGAGGCTTTATTTACCTTTAAATACAAGTTATCCTCCATAGGGATTACACATTGGAATAGAGACTTGGAGAGCTTGTGAAGAGGTTAATATTTAGCCTTGAGCTTGCTTATGAGTAGGAGATTGAATTTGCTGAGTGCTGGGATTGTTATAGAGAGAACACGCATTGTAATTTCATCTTAATTTTTCGGATTAACACAAAACAGATATTGGGGTTTCGAGCTGTGGCTTTCCTTGGATATTTATTGTGTTATGTGCCTTTGATTCTCTTCCTCTAATTATTATTGTTTGCTCGATGTTTATGGGCTTTCGTTGTAAAGAGTAGAAGTAGATTCTTGTCTCTTGCTTTAGCAAATTGCATTAACTTGTGAATCTACAAGATTTTCTACAATGTTGCCTTCCCTCTCAAATGTAGTGTATACTAGCCAGATGCGTACAAGGATGAAGCAACCTCTTGAACTCAAGTTGATGATGGATATATATCATCTCAGACAATAAATGAAAGAGTAGACACCATCACATGCTACAACTAGTCATTTCCATAATTTATCTTTTATGTAACTCTGTCACTTATTTCTAGGAGGGTTGTTTAAACCTCCTCAGAACTTCATGCGTTGCCTATTTTTGTACTTATATTTTATTATAAAAACCCTTTCATGTCTTTTAAGAAAGGGTCAAGAATTTTATAAAGGAACTCTTTACTAGCTTGCACTTTTGTACTTTAAAGTTTCTCTTGTTAGAATCCTTGGATCAGAGTCGTGAACTTTTGTTGGAGAAGGCTTATAGAAGCTTGAACTTTTGTACTTTTGCAAACCATCTTAATAAGACAGACTAGACTGGAGCTACTTATTTTATGAGCAGACTCATATGCATCAATTACTTTTATCTTTGTGTATTTATTTGTTCATGAATTAACAACATTTTTATATATTGTTTATCATATGTATCTTTTTCTATATAGTGCTGTATCCATTCACTTTTGAACACACTAGGACTGTTATTTTTTAATACATTGATGAGAAATTGGTTGAACAATATTTGATGCGATATATGCTTTATAAATTATTTTGATTAACTATTTAATCAAAATAGTTACTTCAAGGGTTTTTCATTTCTGCTAGTATCTGTTTAGTCTTCATTTTCAAGTATTGAGGATCATCATTTTAGATCGTACAAATATAAGTAAAAAGTCTCGGGTAATATATATAGATAGGTTACACACACACACACACATATGTGTGTGTGTGTGTGTGTGTTACTTGAAAACCACCCCATCTATCACTTAGTTTTATCAATCAAGCACCCTATCCATCCTATCACATTTTGATTAGGACACTGGTCCCATTATATCCAGTCAGAGCCACTAATCCAAACGGAAAAGGGATAATATTCAAGTCCCCAACCGGGTGGTTTTCCCCCATGTTTTTGTAATTATTTTTGAGGCTTCAGTAGTACCATAATATGCCTGTCAATTTAATCCATAGTTGGAGGGAGTTTAAGAAGTTATTTCTAGAGAAATTTGCTGATGATAAGACTCTAGCCATGTTATTGAAAGAGCTCAGAAATATTAAAATGAGGGAAAAGGATAAAGTGAAAGACTTTAATTAGAGATTCAACCATATATTCAATAGGTTTCCTCTGTGTATGCAACGGGATGATTCAATTACTATTGATTATTATACAACTGCATTGCCCACTAACATTTCCCAATTCATCAAAAGAGTTGCAAATGAAACACTAGCATTAAACTTTGCAGAAGCAATCACCATCGAGAAGGACTTGTGTGCTATCAGAGTCCTTATGATGAACCAAAGGATGCCAAATAAACTAGTAGGAAGTCTCAACATTCTTCTAGTAAGGCTAAAGAAAAGGAACCATCTGATATTGAAAGCTTGAATAAGATGGTGAAAATGCTTACGAATGAAATTTCAGAGCTAAAGAAAAGGTCAAGCTAAACTTCTACTAGTATTAAGCCTCCCATATCATTCTCGTTTCGAAGGAATAATAATTATGGTAACAAAAATAATCAACCTGCTAAGTCTGCCTAGAGCTCAAATGTTGTGATGAATATAGAAAGTATCGACATGCATAGTTATTGTTCTTTCCACCAGGAATATCATTTAGAAAAGACATGCCCACAGTGGAACCACAACGTGAATGCCATAGACGCACACATTGTGGATTCCTTATAGCAGATAAGCAAACAAAATAGATAGAAGAAACAGACGAACCTCCAATAGTTGAAGAAAGCAAAGGTATTGGACATGTATGAATGCAGTTTCCTGTATTTAAAACGCTGGCAAGAAGGATGCTAAAGAACCACTACAAAGTGAAGCCCATACTCTGAAGCAAAATGGTCGATATAGTTTAAGGATTAAAGGGAACATTTCCGATCAAGTAGTGACGAGACAAAAATTGAAGGAGCAATTGTTAAGAAGGATCTCATGTTGGGTTCCTATAATACTAGTGATTACCCCATTACTATTGTAGTTATACCCCTTATTAATATTGTTGTGCCCCTATTTCCCCCATATTGTTATTACTATCCCATAGAATCCCTCTATTGTTATTTTTGTGGCTTTATATTATTATTGTTAGGTCGGCTGGGTTATATTGTGACTCCTTAGACTCCTATATATAAAAAGAAGGTTTTGTCATTTGAATCATCCAAGAATGTTCATTTATGTAATGTAAAGGAGGCTGCCCCCTCGAAGAGGCTGAATTCTAAG